>VCRD01008123.1:0-13413 GCA_006783055.1 Trinorchestia longiramus
CATCGGCAAGTGGATCAAGGTAGCTTATCCATCCCAGGCACCATTTGCCAGTCTTGCTTGTTGCGTTTGGGTACTCTGTAATTAAATTGCGTTTTTTGTGTGTTTCAACGTACCTGTAGTGTCAGTTTTCCACGTTTTTGATCGTTCATTGCTCTCATAATCAATAGTTTGCCAACTTTCAGAGGGAGAGCCGGCAATGTTTAGGTTTTTATCTTCAGTGTAACCAGAGCGAAGCAACGAATTTTACTCAACCGCACGCAAAAATTCCTTTCTACATCATGTGAAATTAACGGTTTTCTTTAAGTAAGGCAATTTGCTCAAGTTTTAACACGACTAAACAATAAAAGATACCAAATTCGAGTGTCGTTCTTTTGAAAATGTTCCAGTGACCAATTGTACTATTATCTCATTCTGGATTGTGTTTTAATACTTCACTACTCGACAGGAGCGGTGCTGGTGGAGCGAGCGGCGTCTGTGCGTGAAGGCTTCTCACAGGAAGCCCCTATCATCTACAGCTTCGGAGACAAGAGTCCTGACGCCAACATGACGCTGTACAACATCCTAGTGCAGCAAATGGCGTCCACAGTGCACGCTAAAATGGCTTCCAACAAGAAGGGTGAGCAATGAGAATTGGATGTCTAGGAATCTGTTTTTCCATATTCCTCCTTGTGAGAGATTTGGGGAATTTTCTACGGGGCCGGAGTTGTCATTGCTAAATGTTGTGCTTGAATTTTGGCCAACGGACCTAGGTTTATTGACAGTACTTTTCCCGAGGCGAGTAAATAACACTGAGGTACATTCACTCGTTCACATACTTATAGTAGTGTCTTATTTCATCAATCGACAGTGAACGTGCTCAAAACTGAATTTATTCGGAGCTACAGACGTAAAGATCAAAGGGAAAATGAAATATTTCTGCTTTACGCAAGAATTGGAGGGCTAAATTTTCCTGACCTTCGTTTCTGCCTTTGTGTCACTACTGGGATCTCTCTTATTGTGGCTGCGGTGGTTAAACCAAGAAAAGCATTGTAATGTGATAATAATTTGTCTTGGAATCAAATAGTAGCAGTCTTTGATGTGGCAAATGTTTCTGTATCAATAAACACGACCGTTCTCTCCAAGTGTAGTTCTACGGACTCGAAGTGTTTGTCTTACAATAAATGTGCAGCTCTACTGAGGAGTTCTGCTAATGACTTGTTCAAAATTAAAAAACTTGTAAATTTCATGGGTATTTCACAGTGCCCAGTAGAATTTGGTTTTGTCTACGGGAGAACTGAAAATGTCATGCAGCCAATGCCTCATCTTTGACGTCGACTTGAGGAATGTTTAGATGCTTTCATAAGTTTTAACTTTTTACAGGAGCATTGAGGGTTTAACCTTTTTTCATTATTATTTGCTTAACACTATTTCAATAGTTCTTCATATTTTGGAGTTCAGCAATTTGAATTCATTTAAGATACCTTTATTTTTATGTTTATATCACTTGTAGCATAAGTAAAATAGCACTGCAGCATTATAGCATTTGATAGTGTAACCATCAATGACAAACAACTCAATTGAAAATAAACTGCCATTTTTGTGTACATACATTTTATCCACTGTGGTATTGGGCTGAAGCTCATTCAAGGAAATTTCACGTGTAGAACATAAACTTGAAGCTTTAATATGAGCTTTTCGCGCTTGGTAATTGATGTTAATTTCAGTGTCTGTGTCGGGTGCGATCATCAACACGTGCGGCTGGGTGATGGGTGACGGCTACAAGTCTCTCACACACATCGCTCAGAGTTTCGAGGTGGACCTGATCATTGTGTTGGACCAGGAGCGACTGTATAATGACCTCGTGCAGGACATCCCCTTCATCAGGGTCGTCTATCTGCCTAAGAGCGGAGGGGTGCGTGCAGTCGAGCATATTTCTAGTTGGTCCCTTCATTAATACAGGCGTCTTGGTCGATTCGAGGGTCTCCAGGTCTTAAGAGATGGTAATAATGGAAATGATGGTTTGAAAACGCCGGGAAGGACGAATTGTATCTGGTTGCACATTGAGGAAGGTGCGGTGAAGGAGATTTTTCCTCACTGTCCTTGGGGAAATCGACGATCCTAGAAATATAAGTAGGATTCCCAGTTTTTTAATTGGGTCCATGCTATTAGTGCAGGGGCTCCCAATCTTTTTTTGTCATTTTTCCCTGCACCCAGTTCAGCCTTCCAGATTTCCCCCTTCCCGTGTACGAGGGAAAGTGGTCAAAACAGACTGTGACCACTTACTAATTTATTTTTAAAATGTACAGATATACTGATGAAGATTACATAGTAAGGGCGATAAAGAGCGGTCAGTAACAACTAACCGCATAGCCTCAAACATGAGAAAATACACCTGAGATTTTTTATTGCTAGTGGGTAGTGTAATTATTACCCCCTGGTAGCTTCAAATTTCTGCCTGAAGGGAAATTTCTCCCAGTTTGGGACTCACCGTATTAGTGTCTGTCCTCGTAAATCTGTAGGGAACTTAGCCTTCCCGAGAAAACCTAGTGTAACTTCTATTAGCTCTGATAATCTGTTGTGGGTCTTAGTTTTCAAGTTGGGTTGGCCGTATATTTTGTATTTTATTTCATTCATTTCCGAAAATGCCCATTAGTGATTTCAACGAAGAATATAGCAGTTTTTTGTATTCATATCTCTAGTGTTTTCAGGGCAAAGGGATTTTTATGAATCAAAGCACTATTTTCGGACAGAATTCATCTACAATATTTCAGTATACTAGTAATATTGAAATTAATTCACTCCTGTTAACTGTATTTGCCTTACTAGAATACAGGGTGTCCATAAAGTCTCTTGTAAAAGTCTCAACGACACCTCTTTCACAAACAAGATCCCTGAAACAAACAAATGCAAAATGTGATTAAAAACTTTATTTAATAAACACTGAATACAATAAAATAAATCTGAATAAAATATCTCATCAATCGCATTTGTAATAAATATTTGAAACGGTAAAGAGACTTTGTGGACACCCTGTATAATAGAATAAGGCAAATAATGGAACATTTTGTGGTGCAGGTTGTGACGCGTCCTCGTAGTGTGCGTGCAATTGACCGAGACGAGCGTATTCGGCGTTACTTCTATGGCCTCAAAACAAAGTTTCATCCGCACACATTCGACGTGAAATACTCGCAACTGAAAATCTTCAAAATAGGGGCCCCGCAGCTGCCTGCATCCTGTATGCCCTGTGACATGAAGGTCGACGATCATCGCACAAAAATCGTTCCTGTTGAACCTGGTGAGAGCCTCGAGTTGTTCTTGAGTAACAAGCTCATGAATTTAGTTTTATTGCTCAATGATTACATATAATCGAGTCTATTAATTTTGTTTTTAATATATGATGGGCTATTAGAAATGTGCGTGGCTCTGCAATAAGTGGACCATTTAAGATTTGTATATCTATAATAATTAGGTCATTAAAAATGTCTAATTATTAATGGGCATTTGAGATGTAGATGATCCTGGAATAATAATTGGATTATTTAAGACGTATGCTTTAGGTAAAGCCCTCATTACAAACGTTTCTACCCTTATGTGTATTGTTTGCTTTCAGGTGCCAAAGTGAAGCACTGCCTGCTGGCACTGTCCACTGCCACCGATCCCTCCGACCTGCTCACTGCCAACGTCATGGGTTTCATCTGCGTGTGAGTCTTGCATGCTGGTATTTGCTCTTTCTTCTCATTTCAAATACAGAGTGTCTCAAAAATATGTGCTCACGCTTTGACTGCCCATTACTAAAGGAAAACTAGAATACGGGAAGAATATTGAAGTTTTCTTTTACGGCATTTCATTTTTTTGAATTCAATGTTTTTTTCCTTTAATTCAACTCGTTAGTCTTGCATCTATGTCAATAAATACTGCAATCAAAATAAAATATGAGTAATGGGCGGTCTAAAAGTGAGTATATTTTTTGGAGACACCCTGTAGTAGGGTTGGTTGAAGATAAGATTGAATTTTCATGAAATCTACATTATGCTCATAACCTGCTAACTGCAGCCGTAGCTTGCACAACGAAGGTACTGTGATCTCGTAAATCTGTCTCACGTTAACAAAGCTCTGATTTGGGGCAAACTTTCATAACATTTTTACAGTCCGTCTGAACGAAAGATGACGCCCATCTGCAGCACTGGCTGCCAAGTTTTTGTCTCCTTGTAGTGGAAGTACAGGGTGTCCATAAAGTCTCTTTCCCATTTCAAAAATTTATTACAAATGCAATTGATTAGATATTTTATTCAAGATTTATTCTATTGTATTCAATGTTGATTAACGTTTTTAATTACATTTTGAATCTGTGTTTTAGGGATCCGGTTTGTGAAAGAGGTGCTGTTGAGACAGATTTTTATAGGACTCTATGGACACCCTCTATGCTACTTTTTGAGTGCTTTGTTTGCCGTTTTTGTCCTTTTTATTCTTCCCTGCTAATACTGATCCTCTCTCATCATTTCTGCTATTTATCTTAGTATACGTTTTTTAGTTTAATTATGGAGCAATTCTGGCTTCGTGCATACTTTGCGCAATTTTGTGCCAATGAATATCCTACTAGTAGTATGTTCAAGTTTGAATTGGGAAACCTGTTTTTTGTGCAATATAGTTGGCATTTTCAGAGGTCTGCCCTCGATGTTCGAATTGAATTCAGAGTCGATTGTGTCTCTAAACTTTTTTTGAGACAGAACATTTTCTTTTCTTTAAAGAACTTGCCTTCGGAGTGTTTACGCCTTAACGGGTTAAGCCAGGAGTATAGTGATAATACGCATTAACGGGAATCTAGTTATCTGGTAAATTAACTCGTGTCAAAAGTAAGTAACAAATTAGTAGCTGGTGAGAAATTATTTTTTTTTGCCGGGTTCATTTGTCCGGTTCGATAGTCTAAGATTCTTGATTAGAAAATTGTGTCCTACACAAAATTTCTACCCGGTGCGCACTGCTAACAGTCAAGGAAGGGTCCAGGTTTTAGTTCACGCGTGTCGATCTGACTGTAGATGACACTGACTGTTTAAGTCCTTTTAACTGCCTACCATAAATATAGCGATAAATAAAAACTAACGCATTATGCATGCATAATTGTGATGGATATAAGCATTGTAGTCGACTCTGATGGTAATCTCAAACGTATGAATTATAAATCCTAGTTTTCGCCGCTATGCAGTACCAGTGATTGAAACAGTGATACCTTTTGTGCCGTACAGGTTGGACGCGGATGATAGCGCTGGAGTGTTGAAGGTGTTGTCACCGCAGCCCAAGCCCCTGCCCAATGCGCTGTTGCTGGTGACACAGATTCAGTTCATGGACTCTGCATAGTGAAACTTCTACAGGCGTGTGCGTGAGGGCGGAGCACTCTTTTTGTTAAGTACAAGCACTGTAGATGTGCATATTTAAGGATGTATTTTTGTAAATCTCTATCTGTAAGGGTGTGAGTCCAAATTTACGTGATTATGTTCGTAGCTTGACCACGTCGACTCGTGATATAGGGCACGTCTCTCGAAAAACATAATGAGCGTATTTCCATAAAATACTCGTGTGATAGAACATTTCTGTGCGGCAAATGTTAGATCATTCAAGAGGTGTAGCTGTATATAATTGCGTGTTTCCTTACTCATAGTGCAGATACTGCAACCGTGTGCAACTGTTCAAAAAAACTTTGGAAAAATAGGTGAATGTTAAATAGTAACAGGTTCATTTAGCCAGAATTTTTTTAAGAAGTAGCAACGTTCATGCCAATGCTTTTCCTGGATTTACATGAAAAGTGGCCAATAACACAGGAGTCGATGTTTCCCTGCATTTTAGAGTTTTATACGAAATTTTAGTTATGTTAGTGTCCTAAGACTGATAATTGACATATCATTGAAATAGATTTTCAAACTATTTTACGTCTTTCCATATCTAGTTACTTGCAAGTCATTAATACAGAATAGCAACAAGTAAATTTATTTACATTTTCATCTACGTTTTGGCTTGGGAAGCACCAATGATCTTCTTTTCCTCGTCGGCCTTTCCTCTGCAGCGTTTTCGCCGATTTCCTCCCTACGATCACTTTTATCATAACTATCTTCTGCATCAAGTTCTTCATTGGCCTCTTCATTATTACTTTCACTGCCATGAGATGCATCATCTGGTTCATCTGATGGCTGCTCAATATCAGATGCAATATCTGCTTCATCTTCACTTCCTTCTCCGTCGAAACCTTCGTCGCTGTTATTGTCAATGCCCGCTTCACTCTCGTTCGTGGTTTCTTCTTCATCTGAAGAACCTTCGTCGTCCGCCGCAAGACCGTTCCCATCCACACGCAACTGTTTCAAAGTCATCAAGTTGATGACAATCACGCAATTCTTCGCTTTTTTGTTGACGAACCACCGCCCTTGCTTGTGCGTACGCCCTATGGCAGCCACCAGCTTCGTACCGTCAGGAGTGAACTCCATGCTGTTAACAAAGCCCGCCGGGATGGGGATGCGTTGCAGAGCGAACAGCTTGTGCGCCTGAATGTCGACGCGCCACAGTCTGATGGAACCATCACCAGAACCTGAAAAACCAAAACGTAGTTACGGTGATTGCGTGAGACAATTATGAAAGGCAGGTACTCAACCGAACTACTTACAGCTCAGCAAGAGTACACTAAACATTTTAAAATAAAAATTTGGAGTGAAACTTTTACGGGGAAATGGAATGTAAAAGATACGAATAAACAGCACATTATCACTTTCTTGCTCAATTAAGGCGATGATAAAATAAATCCATAATGTAGTTCGAGTGCTAACACGACGCACAACGATTCGGTTGGAACCCGTACACCCCACAAAAAACGGGAGGTACATAGACAACCATATACCTGTGATGTGGACTAAGAACAAAACAATGTACACGTACGCTAATAGTCTCAGCAAGAGATAGGAGAGTGGAAGTGATAAGAAATCCCGTTATCTGTGTTCACAAAAGCCGCAACACTCACTGAGGGTTCTGGAGTAAACATAAGCAATCACCCACACTATGACTAATACACACAAATCCTACTTATTCTTCGATCAGTTTGAAGATGCGTATGAGGACAATTCTCATCAGCACACCATCCTCCTCCGGAGAAGAGAGGCATTTCACACTTGATAGCTTACGACGAGAAAGTGAAATTAGTGATTTCACTGAATAAAATTCTGAGATGAACATAGCACTTTCAGAAGAATTGAAATCATACACGGGGAAAGGAAAAGTGAAGTTATGGGAAAATTTTGAAGCAAGGTAAAATCCTTGTTAACCTTCGCTTTCAAAACATCCGAGATCTCACTTAAGCAACGCACCTTTTATTAGTAGTCCCTGCCTTTCTAAATTAGTTAAGTAGTTCCTTAATTGCTCCCCGAGCAGTTTCTAAATCAGTCCACAAGCAGTTTCTAAATCAGTCCACAAGCAGTTCCTCAATTACTCCACAAGCAGTTCCTCAATTACTCCACAAGCAGTTCCTCAATTACTCCACAAGCAGTTCCTCAATTGGTCCAAAAGCAGTTCCTTAATTAGTCCAAAAGCAGTTCCTTAATTAGTCCAAGAGCTGTTCCTAAATTACTCCACTAGCACTTCCTAATTTAGTGCAAAAGCTGTTCCTAAATTAGTTCAAAAGCTATTCCTAAATTACTCCACTAGCACTTCCTAAATTAGTCCAAAAGCTATTCCTAAATTACTCCACTAGCACTTCCTAAATTAGCCTAAAATAGTCCTTAAATTAGCTTTAACACGTTTCCTGCGGTGGGACCCACCAGTGGGTCACTTAGGTTAGGTTCAGTAATTTTTTTCCAACTCTTTTAGTGATTAGGTGCACTAAGTAAAGATTTGCACCGGCTAGGCAATCGCAGGAAACGTGTTAATGTAATCCCTAAATTAATCGTAAAGTAGTTCCTCAATTCATTGACATTGGCTGGGCCCAGTAGAGCGGCTACGTACCTGACGCAGCGAGGTCTCTGTTGACCAGCGCGGCCACAGCCGTCACCCAGTGAGGCTCCGGCGAGGGCGGGGCGATATAGCCATGCGTCACCTTCAGGTGCTGTAGCGGCCGTTTACGGTTCGTAGACCAAAGACACACAGACCTGTTAATATAACGTGGTACTTTATTTTCCCGTTTAAAAACTTTAGTGTATAAAGGTGAAGCGTTACACGGGTTACACAACCTTACTTGAATGAGCGTATACAATTGTGAAAAATTATTCATTTCAATATCGTGCATACACAAAATATTTAATAATAGGTAAACGATTGGTAGTCTAAAAGGGGCACCAAGGAAGAATTAATGTTTGGTAAAACTAATAGATTAACGAGAAAAAAATTCATTCAGAATGACAACACTAAAAGTACAGTATTTCATTTATTCTCAACAAAATCTCGAGTACTTCACAAATGACCCTAACAAAAATTATTATTTTTCTTTCTTGAGATATAAAGTTTAGCTGTGAGCTTAATGTGTTGATCACCACAAATCACGTACTCATGGAAACTTGAATGTCAAGATAATAGTACGAAATATGTTTACATGTATTTTGATCAGTGTTCATGCTTCTATGCCAATGAAACCACTCATTCATGAATAGGTTAGTTGACTCGAGTTTTAGTTTAAATTTGTTAGTGCTGATGGATTTCAAGGAAACATTTAACCTAACAAGTAACTTTCCATACCAAATTAAAATAACGTACGATTCTTTTCGTGCAGACATTTTGACCAAGGTTCTATTCATACGGAAATAAACGCGCACCTAGTTTTCATGTATACACCGCACCTACTGTATCCCAGCAGATTTCATGAAAAAACATGTCAATTTCACACACTGGAACCAACCTTCAAGAGCTACTTGGAGCCACGTTTTCCAGTCGCAGAGTGGCGGGAGATGAAGATGTAGAAATTCACGAAACGCGTGTAAGAAAGAAATGACTAACAATCAAATAGGACCTATGCAATTATGTCCCAATATGTATTTTTGCATCAAGGCCTCTCAGCGTGGAAAATATACTCGAAACGCCTTCGAAACCTATCAGACGATCTTCTGCAAGCAGCTGTCAAGAAAACTAAGTACTCAGCTTAGCTAACAATTTTAGGTAAATTCAAATTTCATTTGGCTTTATAGTTAGGGTCGTTTTCACTGCTCTTTAGAGCCTTGAAATAAGTGTGCAGCCATCAGATCGAGACTACTTGAGCTACAAATTTATATGGAAGTCTGAGACAGTATCTTCCAATGGGGCAAATATTAATACGATACCACACATAAGACTCATTGCTTTTCCATTTCACTTACGAGCCATTCATTTCAAACGGTATGATTTTCTGGAGTTAAAAGCTAAATTTAACGGAGCCTGGTAAAATGACATTATGTCGCATCATAATCTAACATGACGAGGTACATAAGTACGGTAAGTAACACCATTTATACTCGTAGAAGAGAAATGAAGGTGAACTCAACTTCTCGTTCATAGACCTATGTGTTAAACATATTTCAGTGCTCAACACTCTGCATACAATACATATTAAGTTCAGTTTAACACATAAACGTTGTAAAACTCAGTATCATGATCCGTACAAAGCTTAACTCAACAAAAGCGAGAAAAACACGAACCCGTCCTGTCCGTGTGTTAGGAAGGTGCTCTCGTTGAGGAGCTTGACACCGTCTATGGAGACCTGCTTGCTGGTGAACTGGAACTGCTTGTCGTCTTCGATGGCGTACACGTTGACGGTCTCGTCTGCGCCGCCCACTGTGATGCATGACGGTCTGTACAACGCGTCTATGCCCAGCACTCCGCAGCTGTGGCCTCCTCTGTTAGGGCAAGGGAGATTTACTAACTGGTCTTATTCATTATTTTTAGCACGCCACTCTGCCGATACCATCACGATGGTGGAAATTTTGTCTCAGATTTAAGTACTGCTAAAATACATTTTAATTTGATGATCTCCAATGGTCTATGAGTAGATGAAAAGAGAAACCTCACACCATACTCGTGGGTACACGGTCAGCAAACAAACATGGACACAAAAATGATATAATGATCCTTACAAATACGTAATAGAAGCACTAATTTAAGCACTGGATTCATAAACCGCAGTGTAGACGATTAAATATATAGGACTGAAGTTCCGCTTTCATCATGAATGTAAAAAACGACAAAATATATGCATCTGATGAGCGATATAACTTTTTAATCAATTTTGAAAGCTTCCATGAAAACTTACTTTCTTCAATTTATGATCAAGCAGAAATGAATACATAATCAGCGAAAAGGAGATAGTAATTAGAAGCAACTGTCGGAGGTAGTATAAATCAGACGAGACAGTAAATGACTGCTGAACAAGTTAAGACTACTCAAAAAAGTTTGAAAGAACTTCAAAAAGAAGAAAGCGATAAACCACTTGTTCCTGAGAGCAGTGTGTTCCAATTAAAGAAGTTATAGATTATAATACGAGATATTTCTTTTGACTGACAGCTACGAATCATATCACATTATTACCAGGTTTTTACCCAAATCACGTCATTACCACTTGTAACCAAAATCACACACTATCTACTTGTTACCTGAATTACATCACTTACAAGTTGTCGACAAAGGCCATGTTTTCAAGGTCCCACTCGAGCACGAGGCGGTCGAGGGAGCAGGAGTAGAGACTCAGGGAGTTCTGTCTGAACACGAGCCCCATGACGGCCTGCATGTGACGCTTCAGCTTGTCCACGTACTCCAGGGTGCGTGCATTCCATACCAAGATCATCCCTACATTGTCCCCACTTGCCTGCACGATGAAGTTATTGTTATTACAACACATCTCATGCAAAGATGAGACCTAAACTGTCCCTACTTGCCTGCAAGATGAAGTTATTGCTTTTAAAATACAAATCCCACGTAAAGATGAGACCTAAACCGTCACTACTTGGCTGCGCTACGAGGTTATTGTTTTTACAAAATGCGTCCCATTATCAAGATCAGGCTTCCACTGGCAACGTTCGCCATTCAGATAAATTTCACAGACAGGAATAATGTTCTGAACTTTGCAAACACTTGACAATATCGCATTTTATGCAATATAGATGCCAGAACTATCCAAATCTGGAACAACTAAAGATATTCAAAGCAGATATAGACTGTTTTTGCAGTACTACCAGAATGAAACAAAATGTAAATATATAATTTCCCTATTAATACAATTCCTGGCCAATTTTTTTTTAGATTGCACCACAATTTACGTAAATTGCTGAAGTTCGAGATCAGAGTTAAGCTAAGTATTGACAAATCATAATGCTAAAGTACACAATACTAGAAGTAGAAAAATAACTTCCACGTAATGTAATTCATGCCAGTCTCTACCCCATTTCAGCACGTATGAATTTCACTAAAAGACAAACCACTGTTCAAGAAGAAAACTTCATGATGCAATCCATGATTTAAACACAAGAACTCTCCAGATATTTGATATAAGTGTTCATATACAGAGTACTCACTAAATATACATATGTATATTTGAATACATAAAAACATGTATACGTGTTGAAATACCAAAGTACTCAACCAAACATTTGATATAAGTGTTGAAGAAATACAGAACTCACCAAATATTTGCCATTTGATGACACGGCAAGAGAAAAAACAGCGCCTTTGTGCCGTGGTTTGCTTTCCTTCGGGTCTTGATGGAAGCTTTTGATGAGACCCAACCTTTCCCCAGTTATGCTGTCTGGTGTTTGTGGAGAACAAAGAGCAGTGAATAAAAAACATTTGGAAAGATGGGATGACATTTTCCCGAATTACTCGTGCCTGGTGCACATAAGATGAGCGTAAACATTCACCGTTTTTTCACTAAACGAAGCATCACTGATGAGTGCTAAACACTAACAGGAGAACAAATAGAATTTTCTTTTGAAGGGAGATATATTAAACGATAGAATAGTGGTAAGCTAGTTATTAAAAATTCATTTAGGTACTACAGAAAATGAACCAATATTTTTAAAAACACATTTCCTTAGAAAACAACCATAAACAGTACTAAACTCGGTGCAAAAAATATTTTCCACAAGAAAAAGTTACTTCAGTACAAAAGGGTTTCAATGCCGCGTTGCTAGTTAACTACCAACTCTTCTATAGCGAGTGGTTCAAACTCATTTCATGTTTTAGTGAAAAGCATTGCAAAGTAAAGCCTCTTGACTTTACTGCTAGGGTGCACTAGACAAGTTGTGAAGTAATTTAGTTCGTCCTAACTACAGTGCAACATTGCGATGAGGAACACGCACAATAATACATTTGATTCATCAGAGCTATTGACAATATTTGTGCATGTGTAAGTATTTTTTTATACTTTATATGCATAATACATTTCTTGTAATAGCCGTGATATTTTATTTCGAATGAAAATAATAAATTGACACACACAATTCAAGTGAGTCATGTTGAGAATTCTAATCCTACTACTAAAATTAATGATAATCTTGTTCAAACATTTTGCAACAGAACTTTTTGCACAAATCCAAACACACCCGAATACTTTGACCAATTAACTATACAAAAGAGAAAATACTTCTTCCAATATCAAAGTGCTCATGCATAGTTGAAAATGCAAAAAATACAGGCATGGTAAAACTGCTTACAAAACATACTTCCAATGATGTCATTCAGAGTTGATATATTTCTCAAGTTTTGGGAGGAAGTACAAATGAAAAAAAGCCCTACTAATCCCCTGAACAAGTAGGCACGCCCATATCCCACGCTTAAGAGCAATTTCAATACTGAACTATGATCAGCATCCAAAAGAAATTGATACAACACAACACTTTAAAAACTATTGTATGTATAGACTACATAATCGATATGAACAAGAAATTTACACTTGGAAATCAATAACACACAACTCTAGACTTTGAAAATAATTTTAAACAAGCACTACAATTAATATCAACGCAAAATTATCAAGAACTAAAATACATCAACATGAAATTATCAAGACTCACTATGGAATCAATAAGAAAATAATCAAGGACTACAATAAACTCAAAGTGAAATTATCAAAAACACAATACCAATGTGAAATTATTAGGTTGTTACAAAAATAATGGCCGCTCGAAGGTCTGGGGTTTGAAAAGTAATTTTAACACAACTTTTTTAGTTTATTTTCGATGAACCTTGGCATGCATAACAATTAATGTGTGCTCATTAATATTTTGTAACTTCTTTTTAGACAGAACATAATTTTGAAGGATAGAATCCCTCCATGATGAACATGACAAAACATGACCTTCGCCTACTTATGTTGCACGAGTTCAAACTTGGGCACAACGCCTCCGAAGCTTATGCCAATATCAACCGAGCATAGGGAGAAGAAGAGTCCACAAGGGATCGGACAGTACGAAGGTGGTTTGGGAAATTCCGGAGTGGTGATGAGAG
>VCRD01008125.1:8422-18626 GCA_006783055.1 Trinorchestia longiramus
AGTAACTGGAAGACTCACTACTTGTAGAGGCCACGGCAGTAACTGGAAGACTCACTACTTGTAGAGGCCACGGCAGTTCCTCAGAAGCAGCAGAGTTTCAAATTTTCCAGACGTTACAAAAAGACCTACAAGTTGAATGTTCAAACGTATGTAGAACTGTACAACTTCCTCACTCATACGAAAACATACATTCAGTCTTAAGTGCTTATCCTGATCAGAGGCTGTGTTAATTTAAATCTTATTTTCTTTTCTTGAAATGGCTCTTCACAATTACTTCAATGTCTGTTAATTGAGATTACTATGAGATATTTACAAACGGTTGCTTTTAAAGACGAAAGTTCTACATTTACGACTATTTTCTTGTAGAACAACAGCCTAGAAAATACTGGTCCGTGATAGAATAAAAAACAGCTTTGTTGACTTTAATGGTCGTTGAACTTTAGCTCAAGACTTCGTATTTCAGAAGTAAAAAAGAGTTCATGTAACTTCATATTGCATTACGATATATATATATATATATATATATATATATATATATATATATATATATATATATATATATATATATATATATATTTCACCAACTCAAGAACTAATACACTTGTAAATGAACTAATTGTACAAGTGTGGGAGTTCACATTCTTTTCACTAACAGGCTTTTATTTCAATAACTGACTATCATCACTGCACAAAAAAATCCCTTCACGTTTTTTGTGTTCTGTCATGAAATGTTGGTTTTTGTGTCTGCACTACATGCACACACTGCACCAGTTATGTGTGCAAATTTCCAATTGATTTCAGGTGACCTGATCACTGATAATTCCGGTAGCTGTTCCCAGAAATGCATTCGTTCATTCCTTAAATAGAAGAAGTAGGTTAAGCATCTGTTACTCAGGCTGTGTACGCTGCAGGCAAACATGGCGTGGTCTGCAATTGCTTGATCAATTTAAGAAGTCAGTTCAGCAATTTAAGAATTCTATTCAGCAGTTTAAGAATTCTATTCAGCAGTTTAAGAATTCAATTCAGCAATTTAAGAATTCAATTCAGCAATTTAAGAATTCTATTCAGCAATTTAAGAATTCAATTCAGCAATTTAAGAATTCAATTCAGCAATTTAAGAATTCAGTTCAGCAATTTAAGAATTCAATTCAACAATTTAAGAATTCAATTCAGCAATTTAAAAATTCAGCAAGAAGAGTGCGTGATGGAGCAAGGAATATATACCAGGTCTATATATAAGGTCTTCTCTTCGCCTGCATTAAAAAACAAGTAAAAAGTTGAGCGGGTCTGCATCTTTATTAGAGGTCAGGAGACAAGGCTTTGCAGGGGGTCGCTGTCAGCCACTCAGCCATCTGCAGACTGGCTGCTCTTCAGCCATCTGCAGACTGGCTGCTCCTCAGCCATATACAGACTGGCTGCTCCTCAGCCATGTACAGACATGCTGCTCCTCAGCCATATACAGACTGGCTGCTCCTCAGCCATGTACAGACATGCTGCTCCATAGCCATGTACAGACATGCTGCTCCTCAGCCATGTACAGACATGCTGCTCCTCAGCCACACTCAGTACTCATGAGTCCTGCTACATGACTTTACTTTAGCTGCATTGAAAAGCTGGTGCTCAGTCACAGCACAATGCTGATGTCAGTCATATTTTCTCCAGCTGAACCCAGCACTTTTTTGTCTCGGGGAGCCACAAAAAAACTGTGTAGCTCGTATTTTCTTGCTGGCGAGAACTTTCGACAGCAAGCGTACAACCTACGATTGTATGTATGTATGTATGTATGTATTTATGTGTGTATTTATGTATGTATGTATTTATGTATGTATGTATTTATGTGTGTATTTATGTGTGTATGTGTGGATGGATGGATGAAGGTATAAAGAAACGTGCAGTGGTCGCTAAAACTCGACTGACACATGAAGTTCTACGAACCATAATCTGGAGTGACACGAGACTGAGGGTACGAAAGTTTATGACAGCATTGTAGGAGTTTTGTTGTTATGTAGCTACACGAGAATGAGGCTTCAAAAAACAACCTCCTTCAGTAAGCTCTAAAATCTTTAATTTCATGACTATCATCTGCTGAATTATCATCTATGCGATATTGAATGAATAATACTTTTGAAAGGAGCTTGTGTCAGCTGATACCATCATTTTCTTGGAAATTGCAGCTGGTGTTCTGCTGAAAACAGAAGTTCGACACGACCAACTCAATTAACTTCATGGAAAATTTTAGCGAGCTCCGAATACTTTATTGAAATCGCATTGAAAAATCATTGATGTCTGATATGACATCCCCGTTTTTCTAATTCTGAACCTAATTGAAAAGTTAGAGCGAGTTTTTATAAAACTACATTCTTTTTCTCGACGTCAGGTTTGTCGAAAGACGTGAATTTCTGCAATGTATTTTGACAAGAGCTGACGATTGCACCATTTTTTGTAATGTGATAGATCCAATTGATGATAGGCAAGTTTCGTTTATTTCTTCAGATGTTGCGCTGGTTATTATCAATATTGAGATTATGAAGCGTAGCAATTTAGAAACTTTGCGTCATTTGTAATATCTAATTTCAACGTATTTTTTGTCGAAATATGGGTTTCTACTTCTAAATGTCTAAAATAGGCAGGTTTCTTCGGGTTTCTATTGAAGCTTCCTTATCTGTGGTCTGCAGTAATTTTAGCTAGCTAATTTGCTCAACTTCTATGAACTTTCAAGACCAATTTCAAAATTTAAGCCACACATATCATTTTTGTCATGATCCTTACAAAAGTTAAGTCATCATAGAAGAGCGCATAGACACACATTCTCAAAAACTTGTCTTACGTGAGTATGGTGCTCCCAGTGTCATATTGGATCGTCGAGTCCACTCATTAGTGTGTCTAAATGTTCTTTTTTGCAATATATTTTCTTACTGAACCTGAACAACTAAAATAACTATTGGATGTTGGGAAAATCATATATCTGATATTAGTTTTCAGTATTTTAAGATTAAGTAAAGATTTAAGTAAACTTTGTCTTTTAGGATCAAGACTTTAAGCTTAGAATTAAAACTTGTTTCTAGCGTTAGCAAAACCTTGATACATACTTTAAAGTGAAGTTAAGATTCTGTGTAAAAAATTGTGTCCGTAGAAGCCTCCGCCTATGAGAGAACACGTGCGACTGTGGAACAGCTGACACACAGGTCACAGTTAGTGTGTCCAGGGCAGTTGGGCACACAGGTCACAGTTAGTGTGTCCAGGGCAGTTGGGCACACAGGTCACAGTTAGTGTGTCCAGGGCAGTTGGGCACACAGGTCACAGTTAGTGTGTCCAGGGTAGTTGGGCACACAGTCACAGTTAGTGTGTCCAGGGCAATTGGGCACACAGGTCACAGTTAGGAAGTCCAGGGCAGTTGGGCACACAGGTCACAGTTAGTGTGTCCAGGGCGGTAGGGCACACAGTCACAGTTAGTGTGTCCAGGGCAGTTGGGCACACAGGTCACAGTTCAGTAAACATATCTGTATGCGAATAACTGAGGCAGTTAAATTATTTGCCCGACGTATGAAATTAATGTATCTATATGTGAAGTGTTTTTTCTCTAATTCTATGGAGAAGTTCATGTTCGTCGAATTAATGTGGATTCAGGCTACCTACGTAAAAGATTCACGGGGCAGTTGGATTTTTTTATCTCTATCTTGAAACATATTAGCTA
Source organism: Trinorchestia longiramus (assembly GCA_006783055.1). Lineage (NCBI taxonomy): Eukaryota > Metazoa > Arthropoda > Malacostraca > Amphipoda > Talitridae > Trinorchestia > Trinorchestia longiramus. The sequence continues at coordinate 12,117 of VCRD01008125.1, forward strand.
AGTGAGCTAAATGTTAAACGTAAGCAGCTTTGTGTTTTATGAATTTATATTCAACTGACGAAATGATTTAGTAAAAATATCTTACTCGTAGACAAGCAATTTATAGCAATGCTTGTCAAGAATACCGTAGTCTGTTTGGAGGCAGAGATCCAGCTGTGAATCGATATTTATCCTCTTCTATTGTGCAATGGTAAACGCTATTATTAATCTAATTTAAGACAGAGTTAATTTCAGTACGTCGGACACGTCATAGAGGAAATTCGTGGCAATTTCCGTGAAGGAAATGCGAATATTCATTTATTTATGCGTGTTGGGGCACTGGAGGGGACACACAGGTAACATTGGAGTCTGATGCTTCACCCAGGTGACAAGCAGTTACCCGCTACATGTTATTGAGTGAGGTTGTGTCGCACGTGCTCCGGGAAGTCATGACTGGCGTAGGTTTTGAACTGTTTCGAGATAAGGCCGGTGCAGATACTGTTGCAAGTCTTATCTAAATATATCACTACCCTTAACTTCATGAAGTAATATACTAATTTCATTTTTATGTGAAGTTTTGTTCATTATACATTAGGTGCAATACCTAAGCTACCTGGTTTTGAATTTTGCTTCTATCAAAAGGAACTGATCGGTTTGTTTTCATGAGGTGAATTAAAGCTTTTCGATGCTCTTAGTTTTAGCATTGAACTTCGTTGTATTTTTTGTAGTGCAGACAAGGACTTGAACACTTAACTCGAGCTTATAAGTATAGGGTGTCCCTCCAAAATATATACATAATCATGAATTTAGATTGAAGTTCTAAGCATTAAAATAAGGTGGGTAACCACTTAGTCTGAATACAAATTTTTGAAAGGCTGTAGTTTGAAAACTACTTATGCTAGGAGGCTGGGACGAACCTCATTCGAAAGAGCAAGATCTAAAGTTTTACTGTATATCCAAAATACGTTTAGCATCATATGTTAAAACGTAGAACTTCGATGTATATTCGTGATTATGTATAAGAATTTTTTTGTTACACCCTGTACTTGGTATAGATTCATTGTAATCTTTCCCATATTTTTTCTATTTGATTGTAATTTGTTAAAATGATAACTTTTTTGCAGTAAACTTCAATAGTTTCAGCGGTCATTAGGTTATGAGAATGTCATTTATTCTCTCATGCATGAAAAGAGGTAAATTTCTCGAACTAAAGAGTGCCTCAAAGGGTTTTCGTGCTCCGTACAACTACATATAGTCTCAATGCTTCTAATATTTAATTGAAGTTTAGACAGTTATTAGTAGAATACACGGCTCTGGAGTTGTAAGCTCAATATTTCCACTCCGGTTTCTGAATTATTAGGATGCATGAATTTCAATTTAATTTGAAATATCGGACTTCGTCTCCTGCATTTTTAAAATGTCTGACTCTTTAATTTTAGATTGTTAACGCCGACCTTGATAATTCAACAGTAATTTTCGCAGGATTTCAGCGCCTAAGTAGGATGTTAAAATCGGTTTTATTTGATTTTATACTACAAGCTATGGGCAATTTGGGCAGACTTCATCATAGAATTAATGAGGAATGTCACCCGAAGTGATAGAGGCATATACAAAATCTTCCCAATTGCTGAGTGCGACAAAAGTTTTTGGTCTCTTTCGTTCAGATCGTGTACAATAAGTTTGTTCATGCAGATTTCATTTGGCTGAAGTGCTGTACCTTCATGTGCTGAAGGTAATTCTCATGCATTTTTCAAGTTATTTACAATAGGCTTTAAAAATTTTGAAATTGTTCTTTCGTAAAGAACATGCTGAGCTGAAGAAAGATTGTGTACAGTTGGGGAGTTACATTAATTGAAAGTTTTCAGCCTTACTTGATGCTTTGGTGTCGTGGTAGCGTTGGTAGGATAATACTACCTGGCTTGGTGCAGGACAATACTACCTGGCTTGGTGCAGGACAATACTACCTGGCTTGGTGCAGGACAATACTACCTGGCTTGGTGCAGGACAATACTACCTGGCTTGGTGCAGGACAATACTACCTGGCTTGGTAGAATAGAATGAGGCTATAGGAACGAACCTTCTGGCCCATTCTTGGGTAGGATAATTACTTCGATAATTATTCGGTAGTTTTACCCAAGTCCCATGCCGTATTTCTAGCCGCGTCAACCATGTTGGCAGCGGGATTCGAACCCGGGTCTTCCCGCTCGAAAGCGGATTCGCTCACCAGTCGACCAAGCTGGTGACCAGTCGACCAAGCTGGTGGATAAGGGAAGAACACAAAGAATAATAGTTTTTCCCAAGAACTCCAAACGATTCTCATGGTGCAGGACAATACTACCAGGAATACTGGGCTCAAAATCATGCATCTTGAACAAGTCCAGCACGTACGCAATCATGCGTGGCCTCCATCACGAGATCTGGCACGCAGGAAAACCCATGCACACTCAAACTTTCCTCGTCCTGGAGAGCATCTCCATGACAGCCGCTAGCCCCATGCACTGGGCAGGCAATTATTTAGAAGAAATTGATAGGTGGACACACCAGAAGTTGCTGGGGCTTCTCACGCCATCCACAACACTGGAAGAAATCTAACAATCAAGGCGCTGGATTCTGTTCTTCTGGATCTCTCCCACGATATGTTGCCGTAACAAATAGTCTGTTTGCAGTGTCGTCAGTTATCACGGACTTGTATCATGTCGTTGATCTCGAGTGTGTTCTGTAGAGGGCGTTTTATTCACTATTTTTTCCCCGAATTAAGTTCAACGAGACAAAATATTGTAAAATTTTTCCTAATTTTTCGTCATTTTTCCCGTCCGGTAATCAGAATTCTTCTCATGTCTGACAAAATTCTTTCTTCATGACGTCCCACGTTAATGACATCATTAATTGGGGGAAAATTTCCCCGTTCATATTGATAGACAAGAAGTGAAGGGAATGTGCATACATTATAACATTGTTAGGATAAAACTGATCTGGAAGTTGATCATCGTCATCATCATAATCATCATCTGAGTTTACCCTTCCTGGCTTCGCAGTCCCCCTATGGCTTCGGAATCCCCCTCCTATGGCTTCGGAATCCCCCTATGGCTTCGGAATCCTCCCCCCTATGGCTTCGGAATCCTCCTTATGGCTTCGGAATCCCCTCCTATGGCTTCGGAATCCTCCCTATGGCTTCGGAATCCCCCATGGCGTCGGAATCCTCCCTATGGCTTCGGAATCCCCCATGGCGTCGGAGTCTAAAGATCACTCTATTACTCATAAGAGCGCTCCTACAGATTTCAATAGAACATTACGTACGTTACCCCCGTACAAGCATTGCCTTCATAACTCTACACCTGTAGAAGCCTTCATTTTCTTGCAGGTGCTTGGTTATATCTCGTTTTTCTTTCTTATTATGAAGAGAAATGACAATCCTGTAAGCCGAATGAGAAGTGCTCACTTGTTCAACTTGTATTTTGTGATGATTTACAGCTCTGCTAAAACTTGCCTCTTCACAAACGGTCATCTTAATCCCACGGAACAGAAACCTGTTCATTTTAGGACCAGTTCAGTGGTGGTTAATCCATCAACAAAATTTGAAAGACCAGTTTAGGTGTACAACATTTGTTGACTGTTTAACACGTTGCCTCCGATTGCCTGACCGGTGTAAATCTTCATTTTGCACGCATAGTCACTAGAAGGATCTGAAAAAATTACAGAACCTAACCTAAGTGGTCCACATACGTACCACTTCGGAGTCAACGTGTTAAAGAATGTTAGTTCTATGATGGAAGGCAATAGTATGCCTCTAAAATTTTTATATAGATTCTAGGAGCTCAGTTCATCGATGCGGCCTGGGATCAAAGATATACTTAACACATTCAGAATAAACTTTTTGACTTTGGACTGCAGATTATCTGTGTCAGGCTGCTGTATTTTCACGTCCCGTGTACGACCATTTGCCACTTGTGTTGTCTGACGCCCTACAGCGCTATTCGATTTCATGATACTCTTCTGAAATTAATGCTTAAGGAGCTGAAGGAGCTTAGTTTGAAAAAACTGCAGATAATAATTCGTGTGTAGTTTTGTGGTCAATATTCTTCTTGAATCTTTTCATAAATGTCGGAAGGTGAAAAAAGCTCAAACTTCAGAAAAGTTAGTTACACGGTCAGGGCCTTGGATTTAGTTTCACTTCCTAAAGAAAAGTTAAAACTTTAGTATTCTACTGGTCGTGTATAGCAGCATGAAGCTTGTGAAGGGTTTTAGTATGGGCCCTATATCAAATTTAATTTTCATTTGCCATAAGCTACCCTTGTTTGTTGCCTTATAAAACACGCACATGAATAATCGCTCACTGAATATCAATTTTGAAGTGATGACAAGACCAAATTACCATCACTCGTTGACTAAATGAAGTTGCAAGAAGCATTGTTGATTCTGATTACTTTACGAGAATCAATATGAGTTGATGCTCCATCAAACCATCTGCTTTAAATGCTATTTAAAACTAATTGATCACAAGTTCGACAACCCTACCTTTTTGTCGATAAAAAGTCAACTGTCTTTCCAATTCAAAAGTCTCAATACCTCATTTGCGACTGCGTTGCTCATAAACCACTTCAACTCGCCAACTGAACAGGAAAACTTTCATCTGATGAACCCATACCCAGTTGAGGTGACCAGTTTCCCAGACCTGTAGTCCATTCTCTTCTAGAAACAATGAACGTGATCCTACTCCTTAAGAAGACTATAAGGACGAGGTCCTTCCATTATATGATTGAGGCGCAGAACTAAACTGTCGACCAATGTAGTTATCGTGCGCAGAATTAGAAGTCAGCAAATCATAATGACGTGTCTTGAATGATCATTTTCCTGTCATAAATGTTCTGTTAATTATTGTTAGAGATCCTTCGCTACGGCGTCCCTGAGGCGATCCTTCACTTATTCTCGTGTCCTTCCTTGTTGAGTTCCTCACCCACAAATCTTAATTATAGTCATCTTCTGGTCGGTCTTCGTGAGTCGTCCTTCCCGAAACTCTGCGTCCACTTTAATTATTCAAAGAAAATATTAACTGCTAGAATAAGAATCTTTTTATTGATAATACCTTACGGCCAATTTATGACTACAATTACTTCAGAGGCGCAAATTTTGAATTATATGTTATGACCAATATCTCTTCCATGAATGTCACCAATTATAATTGGTGACATCATGGAGACAATAATTATTGTCTCCTGACGTCATCAATTTTGTAATCTTTCACTTAACATGACTATCTTTACTTTTTCCAGGTTTATAGAAATAATTTTAAGTTCCATACTCTTCATGAGTGTTTATAGTTAACCGTTTTGGTTAAAAGTGATCTTAATCCTTTTAATTCAACTCTTCCGTCCCGTTTTAAGACTTTTTAAGCCGTGGTTCAAAGTGACAATATAAGAATTACAAAGCTTTCAGTAGAATAATACTAGAACTACGAAACTTTCAGTAGGAAAACATTAGAACTGTAAGGCTTTTAGGAGAACAAGGACAGAAGCTTGTCATCCCTCGTCTTGCTATGCGAAGAGTGTGTCATCTACTGGAGACTTGGAGACTTGATTAAAGCAACTGGTCTTCATCCTCTTCTTGAAGGCGTCCTCCACACAGCATCTCTCCATCATGAAGGTAAAACCTTGTGCCATCTTCAATAGAATTAATGGTCACAGACACTTTGTGGTCTTCAACAGAACGCAAAGTTACGCTCAGAAATTTTCTGGTCTTGAATAGGATTTAATGTTATAGGCAGTTTTCACGTTCCTCTGTAAGTTAAGATACATTAATGTAAATAATTTCTCATAGTTTGCATTTTATTGGTTCATTGCATGGCGCTTTTCGGGAAATTTCGCCCGTGCGCCAATAACTATTTTTAATGTCCTCATAAGACTTTGTTAATGCACGTAAAAGAAAAGGATCTTTGCTATCGTGTTTTCTGGATATTCGCTTTCAAGAAACTTTGATTGCCTGTTTTCTCCGGAAACGGTTTTCCTTTCACAAATAAGGCTTTTTCGTGTCCTGAATGAGAATGTGGAGACTTTAAATATTTTACGAGTAATATGTGTACATTTATAAATAATGTGTACGAGTTTTTAATATGTATATTTACCTGTAAGAGTACCGTAAGGTGCACACTTCATATGAAGCTCGTATGAAGTTTCTTTGTCTTCAATTTTTATTTAAAAAAAACGCTTATTTGTGTAGACTTGATGCAGAGCAGAAACTCGAGCAGCGCAGGTATCCTTTAAACTCTTAAAAATGTTTAATTGGTCACTTGGAAAGTAATCACAAATGCAACTTCAGTACTAGGACAGTTAAACTATTGGAATCTGATTATTAGGAATGACAGGAAGCAAAGAATGGTATTTTAAACATTAGTGAGGAATTGGTAGAGAGTGAGGAGAGTGAGAGCGTTGGGAATGAGTAGCGTGTGAGAGTGAGAGCGTTGGGAATGGATAGCGTGTGAGAGTGAGAGCGTTGGGAATGAGCAGCGTGTGAGAGTGAGAGCGTTGGGAATAGGTA
>VCRD01008127.1:4953-18615 GCA_006783055.1 Trinorchestia longiramus
CAATCCACCTCTTGACTGCAGTCTGCAGCAACCCTCCTCTTGACTGCAGTCTGCAGCAACCCACCTCTTGACTGCAGTCTGCAGCAACCCACCTCTTGACTGCAGTCTGCAGCAACCCAATGCCACGATTCTTGACCTGAATTTTTTGATAAAATTACTATGGCTGTGTGATCATTTCCATTCCTTCAAATTATATAATTCATGATCAATAACAACAACGCTGGTTGCAGTAGTGGAGGTGGGAGCTGCCGCTCCACACCTTCACAATCAGACATCACAACACGACCTCTGCAAGAAAGTTCCTGCGCTCTCAATAGACTGGAAATCAAATTGGTTTTTCCAACGTATTTGCTACCGGTATTCAAGTCGTAAAATAAACAGTCATTCCGTGGTTTGCTCATATTCTATCAAGAGAGGAGAGCAAAACTCTCTGATTTTGTGACGTATCACGTGCAACTACAGCACCTCAACAACTAGTAACGCTGGGCAGGATGTGGCAAGTCTATTTCATAGTAGTCCATAACCATGTATGTGTATTGCTCGTCCCACTCTCAGAGTAAGAGAGTGAACAACTTTACCATCTACTTTACCCAGTGAGTCTGAATTTGCGCGTACATGAGGAGCACACCCTGTGATGTACTCATTGAGACAATAATTAATTAACGTATTATAATTTATATACTTTCCTTCGAAAACGATATTCAAACTGATATAAGAGAAAATTAATTTCAATTGGAAATTCAAATACTTTTATACAAACTATTGGACTTATTCTGGCGCAAGCATAAATAATTTCACTCGTTAGTGCTACGCAAGAAGTAACATTAAGATGTTCATGGACTAGTGTGCTTTGGAAAAGTAGTATTTACGTTCAGTCGCACAAAAAATGACACAAAAATAAAGCCCTGTGTAGCACAGCTGTGAACGCTCATTAAATCATCCACGATGTGATATGTTTTCATTAGCTTTAAGTTGGTCTTCATTAAAGCTGTTGGCGAACACTGATGAGTTTATTGCTACAGCGCATCTGAGATCCTGGGTGTCCCCTCCAGGTAATTACTACAATGCCCTCTGGCGCGACTTACGTACCCTCGTTATGACTTAATCTTCTTATCGATTTACTTCACTTCATTGTGGAGCTCTGATGCTCATCAGAAATACCTGAAATTAATCTCGACGTCAGTGCACGTTCATGTGACCTTCACATGGCGATTGCCGTTTGTTGTTAATGTGTATGTACTCGTACACAGACAAAAATTCATAAAGTTTTAGCAACGTCTCACGCACAATTTTGTAATAGAATATTATACCAGGAAGAGAATGTTTTGCTTGCTTGTGAGAGACTTTTACTTAATTTTCTATTGATAATGACAAAGAAACTCTGCATCTGGAGGCGACAGAGCTAACGGGTTCCGTACAAAAGCCCAAGTGCAAGACCACCACTGAGAGACATGCGCTGGGGTAGTCGAGGGGCGTAAGACACTGCATGAGGCTACTGCAAATTAAGTGAAAATTAGGAATTAATTCACACAAAACCTTGTAAGAATAACAATGAATTGAGTAAGCTTAAACAAAGTTGATGAATTTGTAAATTGAATTTCATACAGATTTATAAATGGCTTTTTCTTTGTTATGTTATATAGCTGTTTTTTACGTCTTCACCGCGTGAGTTGTTTCCAAGTACAAGTATCATACTAAATGTAAAACGAAATCCACTGAAGCATCTAAAATTTTTGCTTGATTAAGTATAGTGCAGTATGTCAAGTAAGAGAGTAACTCCTGCAGAAAATGTGGATTACTGGTCATCCCAAGAATTAGAGTGTCCACGAAAATGATCAAATGTCTTTGTTAACTAAAAAAAGTCTTTTGTTTTGTACGTTTGCTAACAGTGCTTCAACTAAAATAGTGTCCAAGGTAAAACGTAATAAAATTGTAGCTTTGAGAACTACGGGAATCAGCAAGAACTGTTATCAATATATGGAAATGACATATATGTAGAGACTTACAACCTCCAACAAGTCTATTCCCGGTTGAAAACGATTTATTTGTATCAAACTAGTTGTGCAAGAGGTTATGAAGAGAAAGAAACAAAATCCTCGTAGGAGAACGAGGAGAAGCGCATTACAGTTCAGAATTTCAAATCATCTATGCATGAAGGAACAACGTTGGGGAAAATTTCTCCTCATGGTATGCTGAGGAGAACAATAATAACGAAGGTGAGAAAAACGAAAGAACGGAAAAATACACCAACATTGTTGAACTTTTCCAGTTCAAGAACAAAGAAAATCCCAGTGGACATGTAGTTTCATTGGTGTTCAACTTAAGGAGAATTGACTGGTAGAAATGACCTCATCTTCCGTGAACTAAGCCTCGCTCAGTTTCGCAAATATATTGCAGAAAGGCACTGCACGTAGTACATCATCCCTTCACTTCCCTCCAAAAATACCTCAAACTAGAAAGACTTCGAATGTGCTTCCACTGATGTACAATTTACTTGTATCGTTTAAGCATCGTCCACCGACTAAATCCTCATTGCTAAAAGTTTATTTCCGTTTAAAAATGCGAGCATTAGAGCTAATTTTCAATTGCCGGTTGTTGCACCAAGCAGCCGCATTGTCTATTCTAGGCTTCACCCAGAGCACAATTTTCCCTTTGCGTTTACATAAGGCGATAACGGGGAGGATCGACGTTGGTTTAATGTAGTTGTCGACACTGAATACGTAAGTCCGTTTCGTCCCTCCGTAAGCTTACAGCTGCATCACCAAAGGCCAAGTGCCAGTGAGACATAATGATAAATCCTTATTCCCCAAACAGTAGCTTGTTGTCATCCACGGGATGGACAACAAGCTAGTCGTGAGCAGTTATTCTGTAAGTAGCGGCCGAGTGACGAGGGGCTGGTATCAAATTAATTTTATAGACTCTACCCTGTTTTTTTCTAAATTGAGTCAAGAACCATGGTAATTCATAGACACTAACATTGATTCGGTAAGATTTGAATAAGAAACAAAGAACTTTCTTGGTCCGTAAGAGCTCTAAAACGTTACTCCTCTGTGAAATTTTACTGTGATTATGATGAATTAGAACGTTCTATGGTCACCATAAGAAGCCGTGATCATCGTAGACCTGCATGAGGCTTTCCCGAGGCGCCGCCATGGTGCAGCTGAGGCCAGGCGCGGAGTCTCACATTACGCCGAGTGTGAGCTGTTTGTGTTTACTCGTTTTTACGCACATGGACCCCAGCTGCCGCTGTCTTTGTCCTCCTCAACTCCCCAGCCGCTGCAAGATGGTGGCTTTGCAACCGTCGACGCTTGCACACCCGTTCCCCAGACTAGCACTTTATTTCTTAGCACACGGCTTTAGGATCTGGTCAAGATTAGAATACTCGCGCACAGCAGAGTTTGCCATTCCCTACTATTTCTTCAGCCCACAGCTGTGGACAAAAGTTAAATCAGAGAAATAACGCATTCGTGAGCTACCGTTCATCTGATTTGGGCAAAGAGCTCTGTCACAGCAATGGTGGGCGTAAATAAGACTTTATGCATGAACATTGTTTTATCCTCGTATAAAGTAATATTCAGTCTTTATAGAATTGTAAAGCAAATGTGACATACAAAAATAAAAAACACATGCATAACAACTTGCAACGTAGTATCTAAATAATCATTATCTCTATGCTACAGAACTTTAACGTTGATTGGAATGACTATATATTCATAATAACGGTTCACTGTTTTTCAAACATCATTATTTCAATTTCTGCACAGCTGGGAAGCTAATGTTACTGTTAGTAAATATTTTATTTACATGATACACTGCGTAGTAAAATGTTAAGAACTGAAAACATCACATTGAAGATATTTTATAAATCAAAATCAAGTGCAATCCAAGGAAGTACTTGCTCGGTTACCTCTTTTATTTTTCCCTATCTTGAACTTATTTCATACGTATGTACCATTTCTGGGACACATGTATGGTATACCTCTTAGGACGAGAGCACGAGTTGACGCTTTACTACATTCAAGATTATTTAACAAATTCGACGTCGCCTCCCCACGACCAGGGCCTGGAATTCAGCACTGCTTCCGTTCAAAAATTTCACCCCAAAAATAATCAGCTTAACGTGAATGTTTTGCTCGGTTATCATTTCTAAATTTATTTCTAGATTTATGGCATTATCAAACGAGTATTATAAGTAGTAAATCATTCCGTTTATTTTGTATACTACATTTTCTCAGCGGATTAAGCAACCCATTTCCTTGAACTTAGTATCAATTTACAACATCCGCTATGGCTTCTCAAAATTACGTGGACCATTCAGGTCATTCTGCGTGCACCAAAACAAATCAAATACTTCGCTGGAAATGGGTGCATTAGAAAGCTCCATTCCATTCCACCAGTCATAGACTCTGCATTATTTTCGAAAATACATTAAACCTTTCAACAGAAGCTAGCAATCGTCCGAGAATGAGGCGCCACGTTGCATTCGAATGAATGCTTATTATTTTTCAACTGAGCCAACTAGAATCATTTTTGTAATTTTCAAACGTATCAGAATTTTTAAAAGCATGAAATTCCCCCAATCGACTTTAAAAAATAAAATCAAGTAGCAGGTGCTTTTTTCTCACAAAATCTTTCTACCGAACTAAACTAAGCTTACATTTGCGAAGCATAAATAACGTAGCAGCATAGATCGTGTAGCAACACAGTTCATGTTATTATCATTTCTTAGGGTCTTTTGTTAGGCGGTGTAGAGATTCTTAGTAGCAATACGTATATAATTTAAAAAAGGTTTCATAAATTATTTACAACAGCAGGGAAATTAACACTGTTTTTTCATCAATGCAACAAGAAAGCCACGCGTTTTTATTTTATGGTTCGACAACTTCTATAAAAGCACAATGTTCTACAGGAAATGAGGGCAATACCTGTACTATAATACATCTTAAAATCTACGGATTGTTAGCAAGCTTTTTCGCTAACGATTTGTAAGATTCGATTACTACTGAACTGCATGACATACAGTACATCAGCCTTATATTTCAGTTCCCCACCGATGAGTGATGTCGCCGAGCATGTGGTGAGAGTTATTAATGATGAGGCTTCTCGGAATTTCCTTCAAAATCCGACAATTTATGACACAAGTGCTTACCCTTATAGCTTGCACTTCATTGCATCTACAGCTAAGTTTTGCAACGGAATCGAACAGCAGGACTTGAGTGGTCAGCTGGCTATTGTGAGCTTGAACTTAGTGAAGAGCGTGCATTGAATGAATCTCAAAACGAGAAAATGTAAAGGACAGAAGTAAGCAGAAATACACTTCATTTATGCTGGCCTTCTGCTATGAGGCCATCTGGAATACGAACTGGCCTCGAAGGCCTCTCTGTCTCGTAATGAACAGCTCTATGTCAACACTCTGATTGTACTGACAATTGTCCCCGCGATGCGTATAACCTCAAAGCCTACAACATACAATATATAGCCTGAATTTTCATTCTTCTGTATTGTAGAGTTGAGTTAGAGTGTTTTTGAGTAAGATGGATGAATTATCACAGGCTAAAAGGCACAAAAAAAATACTCTTATGGATTTGTGTAAGAAGAGGAACAGGTGCAGTTAAAAACTGAAAGAAAAGTTTTTTCCTTGGGGAAGTCACCTCACAATGTTTTGTGCTGCGGAAATGAGCGGAAGGAGCGGAAGAATAAACGGTGAAATGTTCTACTTTCTTGACAAATTTAGTTTGGCATCCAAAATTAGTTTGAAAAAGTAGTCACGATTTTAAGGCCTTCTATAATATAGATGATTCATAATAAATACTTATCCGATTTCGGAATTTAGGACTTTGCCAATCAATATTTTCACGTAGTTTAGCTTGAAGTATCTTGTACTTTTCCGAGAATAATACACTTTGGACGGAAGAAGGAAGGAGGTTGAAGCGATTCAAGACGACGGAAACAGTTAATCTCGACGCCCAGCCTCTTGCAGCAGGCAGCGCAACTCTCGAAACCTGAATAAAGTAACTCTGGGACCTCACAAAAGCAGTCCTGTTACAAATTTAACATAGTTTTCTTATGATAATACCTACTCGTAGGGCGAATAAAGTATTTTGATTGTTAAGAGTAGGTTAGTTTACATTACTGAGGTCAATGCCATTCGCTATGGAGTATCGGCTTCAAATTTGTATCACTACTAGCTACAGGGTGTCTCAGAAGTAACTGACCCTTTTGATTTGCTAATAAACCAAAAACTATTAACGCTAGGATATTGAAACTTATTTTATTCGAAAGAAAAACCTTTTTATGGCATAATAGGATACTTGGTATCCTATTTACGAACCAGCTTGACATTTGATTTTTGCTTCATTGCAAACCCTTAATTTTCATCATGTCTCCAAACAGCAAAGAACAAAGAATAAGAATTTTGCAAATCTACGCACGGACAATGTCAACAACAGAAGTGCAACGTGATTACAGAAATTATTTCAGAACAACAACCAGTCCTTCGAAGAACACAATTAAATCGGTGTATCGAAAATATACGGACACTGGAAATGTTAATGATAAACAACGATCTGGAAGATTCGGAATAATTAACACGACTGTGATAATCATTAGGCAATAACTGTTGGGTTAATTTAATTTTGTAAGGATATAACTTCAAGTCTTTTTTAAGAATGTGGTGTAATGTCGATCGGGAAATGGATAATTGAGTTGAACGTTTTCTGATGGAGGCTTTAGGATTATCTGTAACACTTACAGAAACTCGCTCGATTACAGCTTCAGTTCGAGTTGATTTTAATCTTCCAGATCGTTGTTTACCATTAACATTTCCAGTGTCCGTAAATTTTCGATACACCGATTTAATTGTGTCCTTCGAAGGACTGGTTGTTGTTCTGAAATAATTTCTGTAATCACGTTGCACTTCTGTTGTTGACATTGTCCGTGTGTAGATTTGCAAAATTCTTATTCTTTGTTCTTTGCTGTATGGAGACATGATGAAAATTAAGGGTTTGCAATGAAGCAAAAATCAAATGTCAAGCTGGTTCGTAAATAGAATACCAAGTATCCTATTATGCCATAAAAAGATTTTTCTTTCGAATAAAACAAGTTTCAATATCCTAGCGTTAATAGTTTTCGGTTTATTAGCAAATCAAAAGGGTCAGCTACTTCTGGGACACCCTGTATAATGGAACACAATATAGTAATCCAACACTCAAGGAGGTCAAATGAGTTGTTATCTTTTGAGAAGTTCCTCATGTAGGTTTCGCCGCTAGAAAGTGAGTCAAGAACACGAATTTAAATTCACTTGTAATCATTTGATAGCTTTGGCTCGTGTTGTTGGTCTAAATGTGAACGCTGAGGTTGCTAGGGTGTGTAAGTTGTTTATATCACATATTCTTCCAATAACACAACTTACAAATTAAAAAAATTGTTCATCAAATTTTTTATTGTCCAATAATCTATTTCTTCTGCTGATCCGAAAAATGCAATGATTTTTTTCTTATAATCGACCGTTAAAATTATGTCGTTTTCAATGTTATTGTATATTGAGTATTGTTAAAATATCTCACTACTAAATGTATGTCTAATTTTCTCTTTCAGATCAATTGCTAAGTTCTGCTACTCTTAGGATTGCTATTAGATGATGTAAAAACTCTTTAGATTTATTTTATCACGAATGTATGTACGAGTAGTTATTATATTGGGAAAAGTAGGTAGCAGTACACAAGAAAAGAGCCAACAAAGCATTTATAGTGCAGAGTTTTATTGTTTCATTTTTTTTAAGGTATTCATGAATTCAGCTGGGCATTTTCTGTGTCATATTTACCTTGCATTTGAATTTTGGGAGTCATTTCAACCTCCTCACTCATTTGTAACCCTGAGTCATATATGACATCAAAATTGAAGAAATTCTCCAAAAGGAGATGTAAAAAGTTGTGAGAGCGCTGTTAAGTAAGAAAGAGATAAAACCTGGTGTCAGTACGATGCTCATTAATATCAAATAACATGAATGAATCGCGTGCAAACGCTGTCTTCTATACTCTTTAATCAATATTAAAGGTGGACCAGCGGAGCATCTGCATTTTAATCCATTTAAAAAGATCCCAGTGAAGCACTCGATGTTTCAGATATGATTTTACAGAGCAGGATTTATCCGGGAATTACCTTGATCGCATGATTGTTGAAGTAATCAGCACCAGAGAAATTATTTGGAACATGTTCTGTGTGAGCGATTGATTCAAACAAATACACAGGGCATGTATAAACGTTATCTTGTTAGCGAAACTCTTGTATTCGCTCTACAACATCTTCTAATAATAGTTTAAAAATACTACCTTAATGGAGTAATTTATACTCATATTTTAAAATTTCGAGGGCAAACAACCATTATTGTGCTATAAGTGAAACCTCTGAAAAATAATCTCCTGGACAACTATTCTGTGGGTACTGTCCATAAAATATCCATTAAGAAACGCTTAGAAGACTATTCTGATCCAGGTATTAATAGAATATCTAAGAAGAAAACACTATAGAGATTATTTTATACGGGTGCTATTGATGGAATATATGTACATCAGAGAAACACCTGAAAAGGTTGGCCTGAGGAGTCGTACACGCGTTGACGGCCGTATGCGTCATTAGGAGTTTTAGGATGGTCACGAATGTGCACAATAATGGCCCTCTCTGTCATTACGACATGCGTAAAAATGCCGCTGCCAGCACCTCACACATGCATGAAGGGCCGCCGCTTGAAGTGTTGTGTTGTGGCTCAGTCACCGTAACCACCAATGATAGAAATTAATTCAGGGCTTCAGAGACCACTAATTTCCTGCTCAAATTTACGGACGGAATTTTTTGGATGAAAAAAGGTGCAGGCCACAGCAATATTTCTATTCGTTTGTATATTCTTTTTCTCTTTTCCTTCCGAAGTAGAAAAATATGATTCAACAAATATTTTAGGATTAGAATATGACTCTTTTATATTCAATTTGTTGACGGAAGAATAGAGATTGACTTATATAAGAACAAATAAAATGCCTTGCATCGGAAATATTTAATGTCATATATCTTTTCTGTAATGGGATTAAGGCAATAAAATTTTCTTTTTATATGTGCAAACGAATGTTTGACACTCATTTTAAGTAGAGAACAATTGACTATTACAAATTTCTCACAGGACTGTTAACAAATGTTGTAAGAATTTTGTAATCATCAACAAGATAACGCTCCTGTTTGTGCAGTTTTACTGCAGTAATGCATCTTGTTTAAGTTTTACTACCCAGGCTTCTAGCTGAAAATGAGCAGAGATTCGAAATGTCAATATTGATGATTTGTAAAGTTTTTATCTCCTACCTATTTACTGCAAAACTGGAATATTTTAAGAGCGGAATTTCTTGCCTGAAACCGTTCCAGTTTGTACCCCGGACTGCTCAGTTTCCTTACCTCGTGCGCACATCTAGTGTCCAGTGCAGCTGTTCTGCTGAAATTGTCTCGCTGTCTTGCACTGCTAAGTGTCCACCAGATCAAAACAAGAACTGTCCTGAAAAAAGGCTTCTTTATGAACTCGTCATTTGTGACACTTTTCCCTTGCGACGACGCCATGAACTGAATATATGCTTCCCTACTTTCACGTGCAAGGTGAATGTGATGTAAAAAAGGTTAGACTCAGTTCAGAAATACTTTTGACGTTTAGTGTATTACCATTCCGCTGCTTGAAACTTTTGAATGAACGGAATTCGAAACTTCACCGGACGCCAACGCTCCACGACGCTACTTTTTATCATTATCACGAAGATTTTTACTGTATATGTATGAGGGCTTTTTTTCACCTCCGCTGTGTTATAAAAGAAGCTAAATTTATGCAACATAATAATTTATTATTAAAAGTACTGTAGAGTCTTACTTATTTCGCTACATAATCGCCAAAACAGATACAGCCCAAAGTACGGGCAATTGAACATGATCGTTACGATCGATGCTTCCGCCAAATGTGAGTAACGAAGTGTAATCTGTTTTCTTTAAGCAAAAGAATGCAGTACAACTGAAATCCATCGCAGTAGAAGTCCCGCTGCCGACATGGTTGACGCGGCTAGAAATACGGCATGGGACTTGGGTAAACAACCGAAAAATTATCGAAGTAATTATCCAACCCAAGAATGGGCCAGAAGGTTCGTTCCTATAGCCTCATTCTATTCTATTCTATTCTATTCTATTCTATTCTATTCTATTCTATTCTATTCTATTCTATTCTATTCTATTCTAAGTACAGTGTACGGTGACAACTTAGTGAGCGAGGGCAGTGTACGGGAAATGGTATAGAACAGTGACCCCTAACCCCCGGCCCTGGACCGGTACCGGTCCGGGAATCAAGTGGTATGGGCCTGCACAAGAAACAATTATTTTCATTTCATTTTCTAGAGGTTAACTTAGAGCTGAGGGCTGCGAGTGAGTTATCAATCCCGCCTCTCCTCAGCAGACCGCGGTAAAATTATCAAACGTTGACCGGTCCTCGGCGATGAAAAGGTTGGGAACCACTGGTATAGAAAATTGAAAGAAGCGTGAACGGACGTCCATGAAGAAGGTGGACACGAGCGCAAGTGGTGGTGGAC
The DNA here is from genome assembly GCA_006783055.1 of Trinorchestia longiramus. Lineage (NCBI taxonomy): Eukaryota > Metazoa > Arthropoda > Malacostraca > Amphipoda > Talitridae > Trinorchestia > Trinorchestia longiramus. The sequence goes on from VCRD01008127.1 coordinate 15,558, forward strand.
TTGCATCATGTCATGTAGAATTACCTTTTTTAGGGCCCTTTCGGAGGTTATAAAAAAACAGCCCTTGTATAATACCTCGTATGAAAAAAGTAAAGGCATATACTTATGTTGGAATATTTACAGGCTAGTTACTAGCATTTATTTTTTTCCATCTTTAAGCCACTTTTCTATGATTGATTAGGTTGCCTTTATCAAGACGAAAAACGGGAATGTACTCTGCAGGTTAGCCTGATAAACGCTACACTATTTTACTACACCGTCTTGTATTATGCATACGTACGAAAATCCATCAAGTAGTAAAAACCTGAACACTGCGAGTTATTGGAGGCCCTTTCTATTACGTAGAAGAAAATGATACCTGTTTCAATGAAGCAATTTCATTCTTCAACACTTTTCAAGAATGCTCTACGACAGTAAATGTGCAGTATGAGATTTTTCTTCAAACCCAGAGCAGAATGTCATATTTGAACAATGGTTAGAAGGTCCATTATGTTAACATAACTTGTCAATCATCACACAATAAGGGATAAGTAAACATTCGTTTTATCTAATGTTACGAAAGCCTCTTGCCGTTCACGTTTGTTTTAGTTTCTGAAATAGAAGACTGCCATATTTTCGAGGCTGGTATTTTTAAGAGAAAGCCGTTAGATCATAACTTCTTTGACTTGTTAAGAGAAAAATCATTAGTTAATGAATTTCAAAACGATTAGGCAGAAATAAAAACTAAAAAATTAAACATTTTTTCGTTCCTTAAAATGTGTAACCAGCTCTCTGGTTTCTCTTCGTATGGTCAAACTACGCACACAAACTATTTCCACAAATAATACCAACTATATTTGGATATTTATCTCTTATATCAAATGAGTAGCAGTTTTATGGAAAAAAATTTAATATAACTGGAACCAGCCATAAATCATTAAGGCTGAAATGTTTCATGCAAAATTCAAGTCCTAAATTATTTTTCATATTCTCGGGTATCATCATGCTATTGTCGATGTGTAGATTTCTGATACGAGAGAATAAAAATCATCAGAATATATCGCTCTAAATTAATTACGATATTTCCGAGTCTCTACAGGGGTACAATTCTAGAACATACGAGTACAATGATAACTTTTATGTTATTTATTCAGCATTTAAAGTCGCGTGTGAAAGAAGATGTGCGTAGAAAGACGTTAATTCAAGACGTATTGAGCATTAACTAATTCTTAATCGATTCAATTTGACTTTTTTAATGCATATTCTACGACTGGAAATGATAGTAGTTAAAAACACTGACATAATATTAATTTTTGAGATCGACCAGGAATAAAGTGTTGTAAATTTTTTATTATAACTAACAGTAAGGACAATGTCATTTTAAACTGAGTGGAAGCACCCAGAATGTTTGAAAAAAAGTAAATAGTTGAAATTAGAATGGTAAAATAAAGCAGAATGTTTACCGGCCGGCCTCGGTTTTAACATTTCAGCAAACACTGCCGGCCAATGATCGCTGAATAGCAAAAATGCTGAGAGATTGGAATGAACTACAACAGTGACTTTGAAATTGTGACAAGTAGGAAGTATAACTATAAGTGTTCTGGCGTCTCTAGATCAACAGAATTCTTCCTGCAATTACATGAGAAATTTTAATAAAAAAGGCCAGGGTGTCCGATTAGAGGAATACTAGACGTGTTCTAGCCAGATTCTACTCTGCATCACCCATTACGGGAAAGCCTCGGAAGTGACTGCACGAAAACATGAACTTCATTAGCCACCCAACGCCTCAGTTTGTAATCTAATGCATCATTATTGTACGCGGAGCGCGGTCCACAATAAGACTATTCATACCGCCTGGAACACAGGGACTGCTCACCTAGTGTATCACCTCAAGACAATGTTTTGACATCTTCTGGGGAATGTAAACACTGCAAGCAACAAGTTAATGAGGACCTTGAGGCCGTAGTGGAGGCTGAGGAGGCTACTTCAAGTAAAATTTAATGTATAGTTGTATTTACACTAGCTTCCTAAACTACAGTCATTCGTGCCAGTTATGTTGTATGCTGCCGAAAGTATTCTGTTACTCACAGGGACACTAAAATACAAAAATAAAAGTTATAACTGCAATTTAAAGTACAGATTTTGTCGGAGTTAATTTAAATGTGTATTACAACGGATTCAAAAACAGCTGCACCGAATTTTAGTATCACGTTACATTCGAGTGAAGGAACAAAAACCTCTGTATGGCATTCTGAGCGCACACCTTATAAAACAGTAAATGGTTTTATCGCCTTAGCTACGCTTGAATGCTAATAAACCCCATCTATAATAATGAAACTAAGTTTTTATAGAGGAAACCTAAACTCAAAAATTTATTATTCATTTTGTCAGCATTTTTGTAATAAAAATTCATAAATGTTCTAAACTTTACGACAAAACTAATCACTATAACTATGCATTTTGCAATGAACGAATACCTGCATATTTTCCAATCCACATTGTATTATAACTCGTGTCTTGTATTTATCCTCGGTTCGTACTGACGTGGTAGAGAACAGTTTCACCTTTCAAGAGACGAGGCAGGGCAGGCCGTCTCACAACTCACACATCGCTGCAGAAATCAAAGAACTTCATGTGCAAATGCTGGTACAAATGATATTGCGCGCACATTCACAGCTCATTTGATTCCTAAGTAATTAGTTCACGTTAGGACGCTACAGGCGTAACTGCCTACTCAAGCAAGTAGAATAGAATAGAATAGAATAGAATAGAATGAGGCTATAGGAACGAACCTTCTGGCCCATTCTTGAGTCAGATAATTACTTCGATAATTATTCGGTTGTTTTACCCAAGTCCCATGCCGTATTTCCAGCTGCGTCAACCATGTCGGTAGCGGGATTCGAACCCGGGTCTTCCCGCTCGCCAGCATATTCACTCACCAGTCGACCAAGCCGGTGATGTTAGGTTTAACCCACAGGCACAAGTTAGGTTTAACCCACAGGCACAAGTTAAGTTCAACCCACAGGCACAAGTTAGGTTTAACCCACAGGCACAAGTTAGGTTTAACCTGCAGGCACAA
>VCRD01008131.1:5623-18600 GCA_006783055.1 Trinorchestia longiramus
TACCCAAGTATCTTTGCATAACTTATGAGTGAATAAACCGCTATAAGAGGCAAATATAATTTAAAAGAAAACAGAAGATAAACATATGCAGGACAGTTGGGAAAGTTAGAGATTCATATTTGTTATGACATCATAGACCCAAATGCAACCTAATATTTAAATGTCGATGCACAGCGTGAGGAGCATGAGTCGATTTTTCTCTTACAGATTAGAGAGTTTTTTTGTAAAGTTTGTAAATGAGTGCACGGTCTATTTCTACCGATCCTCCAACGTATTATAAGTCAACAAAAATACAAGCAGCAAGTCTCCGTGATACAACCTAGGTAGACAACAACTTCAACCATCCTCGATGGGATCACACATTACGCACAATATCACGACATCATCTTCTTCCGGAGTACTTAATTTCTTGACGCACTCTTCTATATTTAACTGACTTTGTTCTTAACAGAAATGCAACCATGTTTCTTCGTGTAGATGTATTATCTTGTAGAGTTGATCGCAAATTTTGTATTTAGTTCTACAACATTTTTGGTGGTATATCTATGTACAATAATGGCATTGTATTTTTATTGAACACCCTACTATGAGTCAGTTTCACTAAAGTCATTCACTACTGCTTTTGTGTTCATTGGATGTTCAGCATGACCAGAACCTTCGCAGAAATTATCAACAAAAGACAGCCATGCTTTTGCCGTTCTTGAGCTGACACAAGACTGTCTTTGCGTATCTCGTTCATGCAGGTGGCGAAGGATCAAATAAAATTACTTCAGCGCAGTAGTTTTTCTCTTAGACTGTAGAGTGATCGCTTCACAGTTCTCAGAAGAAGCGTTTAGAAGTTTGCAATCGTCACTGTTACTTTGTTAGAGTTGCGTTTTCTGATCAGGTCCGCTCTCATCACCCAAGCCTGTAGCAGCAGCCAGAGTTTCTCCAGCAATAGCTTGATTTTGTCCTTGAATGCGTCGGTATGCAGGGCTGCTGTAGTACATGAGTGCAGTTTGGGAAACATAAAACAATATTCAAAATGATTGCTATTTCATAGATTGCTTTATGTTTTCAGTTTTAAGACGCCAAATTGACATATGTAGATAAAACATTCTAGTTCAAATACAGTATTTTGTTTCTGTTGTCTTAAATGAAATTAATCTGTTAGGCTATTAATTTAGGGTGAAGAAGCGTTATATAACTTATTGAGTCAAATTCACTCACGAAGCAGAAACATTCTTATTCAAAAAGTATCGGTCTCTTTTATCTTACATTATCAACTCTAGTCACTGCAATGACTAACGTAAAATTATTATTCCTTGCTATCTGTCTTGAATTGATGAATATTTTTGCTTATAGAACGAGTGTGAACCGTTGTATCAACATGTTTGCGCTATTCATTTAAGATGAAATAGTTCATGAATAGGTTAAGAAAGGTGAACTTTTTATATCATTTGAATGAAAAAGAGTAAATTCTTATACAACTGATTGACGTATTTCTGTTTACAACACATCCACGTGGAAACGTTTTGTCATTGCATTATGACCATAAATTTTTTCTATTCATTGCAAGGTTTTTAAAAGTTCTTTCATTAACTGGATATAATTAGCGAGTTGAACGCTTTCAATTCATCAATATTTTCAACGGATTAAAAAAAATCACGAAGACATTGAAATAATAATGTAAACTATTCTGACCGTAAATAAGGTCTTATGTTCTATCTTGACAGACAAAATAGCGTTTGTTCTATGTCATTGGGCTTGTGCTCATTCATAGCCTGGGAAAGAGTCAAATTTTATGAGCACTAGCAGGGCTCCTATCTTTAACATACACAGCAGTTGAGACAGCTTCAGCCCAGAATGTTTTGGGCTACTCTGAGTCAGACAAAATAGCTCTAACTGCTTCAAGAACTGTTCTGTTTATTCTTTCAGCAACTCCATTTTGTTCAGAGGTCTTAAGTACAGTCTTTTGATAAACAATTCCAATTCCATTCAAAAATCTCTCAAAATAAGTGGAAATATACTCTCCACCATTGTCTGTGCGCTGGGTTTTTATTTTGTGATCATGGTGATTTTCAACTAGAGCTTTGAACTCTGTGAACACCCTAATGACATCGCTCTTGTTTTTGATAAAGTACACCCGAGTGTACCTAGAATAATCATCAATGAATGTTACAAAATAACTACCACCTGCCAAAGAACTAGGATTAATTTTCCCACCAACATCACTATGAATTAACTCTAAGGGTCGACGCACTTTTCTTTGATCTACTCCAGAAAAAGGATGTCTATGGCTCTTGCCATCACAACAATTTTCACAGAAAACATTCTCCTCTGTTAGTGAACAATCAAAACCTCTAACAAGATTAAAAGAATTCAGTTTCCTAAGATTATCAAATCCTAGATGGTAAAATCTCTTATGCTACAACAGGTCATCCGAGGAGACACTCGAGGATTTTGCAGCTACATGATAGGAAAATCTAGTCTATAAAGTCCTCGTACCTTACGACCAGGAACTATCAACTCATTATTTTTATCTACAACATCACATGTGCTTTCATTGAAATTGTTATCCTTACCACATTCTCCACTCTGGGCAACAGATATCAAATTGCAAGCTAGCTCTGGCACAAACGGCACATTTTTTACAACACAATTCTTTATCTGCATATTAGGTAGTGTTACTTTAAGACGCACATTTTCAACTCCGACACCCTTCAAAACTCTACCATCACCAACTTGAATTCTTACAGGAAAAGATAGATCAGAGCAAGATGAAAATTGACTTTTCTTGTTGCACATATGCTGAGTAACACCTGAGTCAACTTAAGAATCACAGTCAACATTACTTTTAGGAAGAGCACTAGTAAACAGAGCAGTTTCACCTCTACATGAGCTTCGTGCATCTACTGTTCTGTTTGCTTGGAATGTTTTATTTTCATTTCTCAGTCTTTTTTCAAAGACTCTACTCTGTCTCTTAATGTGACCATCTTTACCCCACTAAAAACACTTAATGAGCTTTTTGTTCCTTTTGAAACTCACTAGTAATTTTTTACTGGAGTCTGAAGTACCACGGCCGCCTCGCTGTTTTCTTTCTTCATTTAGGAGACGCTCAGTTACAACATCCCACGATGGTATCTTTTCATTGGCTTCAAGAGCAGTTACCAGAGTCGAAAACCTATCTGGTAAAGATGATAGCAGGCTGATCACACGCTCTTCTTCTCCCATAGCATCACCAATGATGACCAGCTCCTAAAAGAGTTCAACAAACCCTTTTAGATTATCTTGCAGATTTTGACCATTTTGTAGCTTCATATTGGACAGCTTTTTCTTCAGCTTGAGTTTGTTTGCCACGATTTCTTCTGAAATGTGTTCTGAAGGTTCCTCCAAACTTCAACAGGGTCAGTCGGTTCCCCCAGCAAGTAGAGTTGACTTTGATCCACTGCCAGGACAATAGTTGCCAAGGCTAAATCTCGGCGAGATTCAAATTTACTCCGAGCTGTCTCATCTGCCGTTGAGGACCATTTTTGGAGCCTGTTTCAATGCCTTGAACTATATCCCACAGTCTATCCTTTACATGACACATCCTCATGTGTATCTTCCATGTTGGGTAATTTCTCTCATTGAGTGGTTTCATGCAACTTTTACCACTGTTAGAGAGTTTGCCATGTTCATCACACTTGCTGCACTGTGTTAAGTCAACAAACTTCTACGATTCTTTGCAGTCACCGCAGTTTACTTCGAGACTTACGTACTTCAATGAAGATTTATCTTTGCAGCGTGTTCTGGGCCCATAACCTTTGTTAGAAGGTTAGGAAAATCACAGGAACGTGATTACGCAAACCAGGTTTATATCAGTGAACACAGTTTCAGTTATAGTACAGACACCAATGTCTACATGGCAACGGCAGGCACAAGAATTAGACCGGAACCAGAGACCACGTTGAGAAAATGGTTCTCTACCACTAGCAGATTCTGGAACATACAAAAGTCGAACACATCTAAGGTGGAACATTTAAACATTCAACACCCTGTTCGCTTTAAGCCCCCGCTGAAGCCACTTGCTCCTGCTCACTGTGAGCTCCTGCTCTAAGCCACCTGCCCTTATTCGCTGTGAGCTCTCGCTGTAAGCCACCTGCCCTTACTCGCTGTGAGCTCTCGCTGTAAGCCACCTGCCCCTGCTTGAAGTTGGTATTTTTGTTAAGTCTGTTGGAACTTTTATCACAGAAGCAGTTCTCCATGAATGATTATTGTTTTGCTCCTCAATCATACCCGAAGTGTAATTATGAACAGCTCAGAAACTTTTTGGTGCTGCCATGCAAATGCAAGCTGCAGTACATCACTTCATCTATTGACAAGGACCAAGTGCCGAGGGAAACATTTGACAAAGACCAAACACTGCAACAGAAGAATGTGTTTCTCTTGGTAGATGAAGTACAGATTCGCCCAACTGTTTCAATTTCTGGTGGGTTGCTGAGTGGCATGGCCGAGAACAACCGAGACTGCAAGATCACTTCTATTCTCATCACTAGGTAATTGCAGTGCCACAGCCAAGCATCCTCTTCACAACGAGCGTGTCTGGTTTCACCTTTTTGACACAGTACATCTGCTAAACAACTGCATCCGTAACAACTGGATCAGTGAGTAGAGCCAGAAGATCAGTCTTGACAATGAAACACGACATCATTTGCAGACGTCAAGGAACTGTACGAGTCAGAGAAAGGCAGTATTCTGACGACTACTACACTCACTCAATTTGCTGTCAACCCCTCAAATTTGCTGTCAATCCTTCTAAAGAATGCAGTCCTTCAGACCTCTGTCAAGAAGGCCAGGTCAGCTGACTAATCGCTGCAGTTTGGTAGGTTTTGCTTCTATGTCTGTTTGTTTGTATGCATGAATGTTTGTATGTTTGGTTGTTTGCATTGGAAAAGGTTAAACAATAATCAACTTATAAAGTCTAAAACTGCAGCAACTCGGCTTTCTATAAAGCGGCCACTAAGCTCATACAATAATACATGTTAAGTCAAATTGGTGTGTTAAGTGAAATTGGTATTTGAAAGCATTACAGTGCTTTAAACCATTTAAAATTGAATGTAAAACTTTATTATTCCTTCTAGAGCTTGAAATAAGTAATTTTCGATCAATTTGTCCGATAGAAAATGTTATGTTACTATGAATGCAATGGCCTCCGCTACCGTAGTCAGCTACATGGCGGTGCACGTCCTGGTTATAGTAGTCCTTGAAAGAATACTATAAACTGTACAAGGAGAGATCCAATACACATTACATACAATTTATTCATACTGCCATCTACACCATGTGATTTAAATCTTGATGAGGGAACAACTTTTAACAATTTGTACAGTGAATTTGGCACGCTTAGAAATATATTTACTTCATAAAGGGGTTTCGTGGGAACAAATTAAAAGAAAAGGCTCTGATCAAAATATTGAAGTTTTGGAAATGAGTTGCCATATCTATCAAAGACAATAATGTGTCGAATGCTTAATGAGTTCGAAGCATTAGTTTTCTCTGTATGCAAACAGTGAAATTATTTTCATCACAGAAAGTTTGATACATTAAAATTAATCACACTTATCTATTTAGGTAGAGATACGGTATTGCTAATAATTTAGGGTTTAAATAAAAAGAAATATTACAAGTTATTCGTACTTTCTTTGGGCTTTAAGAGTTTTCTTAGAAAAACTAGCTGTGAAAACTGACAAAAAACAGCAAATGTTTTTTACTGTAGCCCAGGACAGGTCGGGAAAGGTTACAGAAATTACTCACAATATCACTGCTTTTTTTATTTGCCTCATCCTTATCAAGAATTGGTTAGGACAACAAAGTCCCCAGGTGCATTCTGATGTACGCTTGCCAAGTTGTTATGAAAAGATTGGAAATGTTACCAGATTTTGATAGAAGTGCAATACGAGCTCACGTCTTCACCGAGTTGTTCTCATGTTGATGCATGCAATTATACACAAAACTGCGGCATCGATAGAACGCTGAAGTCAGGGTGGGCGAGCTTGCCTGCTATTGTACTCAATATAAATTTTGGGACTGCGGCATTGATCATAAGCGTAAACGATACTAGATTTCTTAGGTTGGTTTGAAATATACTTTGACTTGGTCATCCACTTGCCTTCCATGTGTGATAATGAAATTATTTTTATCTTACGAATTAATTAATCTATTACAACTTGTTTCAAGTAAAAAATGTGTCAAAATAACCGCACGGTATGAGTAATTTCGCAAAACTCTCCCATACACTCGACATCGTATTCCTTGAAAGAAATGGTCTCAGTTCCTAAGCAACTTTGATATCTGGACTGGGACAGAAACGGCAATTTTTAACATTATGAAAAAAACTATTCTCATTGCAGTCATGTATTTTCAAAAACAGAGTCTGACAGTGACTTGAAAAAAAGACTGGCATGTAGTACGATGCTGTAGATCATCCTGGGACTGTTCATGTAGAATTTTAACAAATCTATTTTCTCTAATCATTTTCATTGGACTTAAGATTGGCTTGTGGAGTGCTAAAAATTTTTTGCAAATTCCCAGAAATGAGTTGGGTGCTTGTTTTGGCAACATTCTCGAACTTCCAGCTCGTTCCAGGACAACTTTAGCTTGTTTCCTGCAACTCTTTCATTTACTGCGTCGTCACATTCACATTGTGGTTGATGTGAATGAATTTTACTTTTGTACTTATATTGATCAACATTTTGAATCTCGTAATATTGAGTAAATTTAGTGTAATCCCATGATAGATAGAACATTATGGCAGATAGCATTAAAAGTTATCAACACTATTGTCTAACCTCAAACAAAAATACATCATCTCTCTTTGAAGTTTTTCTAAGCGAAAACTATAAAACTTACTCCACCATATACAGCCTAAACTGTATTTCATAAATCTACCGTCACTTCTAAACCAACCTGATAGTAAATAATTAACTCCAATATATAGTATATTTTGAGTACTAATCCTTAACCATAAAATGTCCCTCATCTTGTATATATTCAAAAAGAAATCTTAGTCATTCTATCACACGAGTAACTTTAATAAATTACCTCTTCATAAGCTATAAATTTAGTGAACGGAAAGTATCCGAAGATGCAAACCACAAAGAGGAAAAACATTATCATCTTCAAAATTTATAAGGTAAAAAAATCCTTTACAAATATAACTAATTGCTAATCTAGTTGTTAACACAAGCAACAAAAATAAGATTTAACATCAGCTGCCAGGGCGCATAGAGGACGACACACTGAACCCTTCTTAACTCAACTCAAGGTTGCTGAGTTCCGGGCAATGACAGTTGCAGAAGTACGTCACGTCTAAGCTGATGGCTCAATCTGAACAGAGGGGAGCTCCGAAAAATGCCTGGTCAAGACGCTCCAATTGCATTCATCAGTGCATTGATGGCCCAGGTCTAAATCTCCGAGTTCATAATCAGAAATAATAAGAGCCTCCAAGTTGTACGATAGTTCACGTGTGAGTGATAGTTGCCTAATCGGTACGTTGAAAGTCGACCACTTTAAACTGGGTCTCTCCTGTGAGCATGAATTAACCAATTGAATTTGAGTGTTTCCCATGTCAATGACAAAACTACTAATTTGTGTTTCAGGTCAGGACTATGCCGAAGTAGTATTTCGCCTCAAAATATAATAACTTTCGGAAGGCCTCATGAATTGTAGCCTTCTTGATAAGAAGCATTCCTTGTAAGCCCAAACATTGCAGGTCTTCCTTTCAAAGAACGCTAACATTTTAATAAATGGATTATGGAAATTTATTCGTTAACCATTAATTATTAAAATGTACATCTGAGACTGTCGAAGGTGGCAGCCTTTGATTTACGGCTGTTAACGGTTTCTGTTGGGTGGCTGAGACCCAGTCGTCGGAAGCACGTTATTTTTCATTGTTTGTGCTCTTCGTCATCTGCTATGAATATTGGATACACCTGTTGGAACTCTGGACTGATGGATTAAGGTATGCCTAAGATGAGATGGACTTATGGATTCCTGTAACCAACAGTCTTTTCCTTGAAGATGATGTCTAAATGATATGAGATTTGATGTTTAATGTGTATCTCAATATGTTGCTGAATTGATTTGTATCTTGCATGAATTCAAATTGAACTGATAAAGTGCTAATCTAAATTCAACTGCAATAGAATAGAATAGAATAGAATGAGGCTATAGGAACGAACCTTCGGGCCCATTCTTGGGTCGGATAATTACTTCGATAATTATTCGGTTGTTTTACCCAAGTCCCATGCCGTATTTCTAGCTGCGTCAACCATGTCGGCAGTGGGATTCGAACTGATGATTACCATATATTTTGTAAACTCATTTTCGTATGCCAAATGATCTTCTTCGGTCCAGTCGGTTGATGTATGTTATGTCTCGGGCGTTGTCTGAGCTCCGTTTGGGCTGTGCACTCCTACCTTAACATGTCGCTTCGAATGATCTCTCTGCATACATCAGCCAATAACGTTGTTCATAACTTTTACCCTGAAAATATATAAGTTGATTTTGGAAATTATAGGACCAAATTAATTCGATTCGTATTATCTGAATTAAGATACCTGCTTTTCATATAAAAAAGAAGTTGAAATCATGCACTAGTACCATAAACTGGAGTAAAACACACACAACTAGAATTGAATTAGGGTTGAATTTGTTGTTTTCAATCCCTAAAATTAGTATTGTTTTTTATCGTTAGGTGTCGAACAAAAATTGTCCACATTTCTTCAATATTAGCTGTTGTATTTGTATTACACAAATGCAGTGCACGATTACATTTGCCTGTGCAGTTTTCAGTGCTAGGGACTCGCGTTTTTGATGTTAGATGCGAATAAAAGGATAAGTCTCTACTCTCACTAACTTGCTTATTTTGAATACGATGTCTGGCAATAATTTTTTTTTGTATTCTTCCAGACCACATCTACTTACACCACTGCTTCATATACTACCACTTGTGTCTACAAAATTCACATTGCTCGTGCTTCACTTATCCATGTCGACCTGCACTGCATGCATTTTTGATAATAAATCAATATGATAGTGTCTAAATATTAAAATATTGATTTATTTGTACTCAAGAAGTTCTCTGTAACTAAAAAATCTCAATTCTGGTACCCAGATTAAAATGCAGTATCAATGCCTTTACATCTACTGCTGTTTTGTAGCGAGTGTTTGGTTTAAAAGTTTGAAATTTGTTTTTCGTAGAACACTCTATTCGAAAACACTCGTGAGAATAAAATAAAAATATAAATTTGAACGTATATTTGTACAACCATAATATAATACACACTATTAATACATGCATTGATTTTTACAATCTCTATGCTAGAAACCTAGAAAGTGGAGAAAACCTCATAACTAATATGAAACAATCAAAAGTGTCACATTTTATTCGATCATTCTTTACAAGAAGGCTACGTTAGGTAGTGAGAACTTGAAAGCATGGATGGAAATGTTTTGTAGGGAACAAACATTCGTTGTTTAATTGACCAATTGTTGACAGTTACGGAGAAATTCGATACAAAATATGAATGCAAAATATTCTGAAACAATAGCTACTGTAATTACACGTATACAAAACATGTTCGAAACGGAACACTATTTTTTACAAATATATTATCAATACATTTCTCCTGGCTAACACATAAATCGTTTCTATCTATTCTTCCGTATTGAAACTGTGACTTTAGGACAAAGAACAAATAGTTGAACACGATAAACTAAGCTATCCTCTGACGCTGTAACTGCAACAACGCTATGAAACATGAATTAACATTTCAATGGGAAAAGAGAAGTCGCGGGAGATGTAGCAAATGCTGATCTGGGCACATGTATTTGGGTAGAATTGGTCTCTTGAGTGAATGAAGCACGACTGAATGAAACATCCCAACTGACTGAATAAAACAACCTAACTGATTGAATAAAATATCCTAATTGATTGAATAAATTATCTCAACACGATTGAATGAAAAATCCTAACACTGTTGTATGAAACATCTTAAACGACTGAACGAAACATCCCAACAAACTGAATGAAGCATCCTAACTCGACTGAATGAAGCATCCTAACACGAGTGAATGATGCATCCTAGTACGACTGAATGAAACATCCTAAATGACTGAACGAAATATCCTAACTGACTGAATGAAGCACTCTAACACGACTGTATGAAGTATCCTAACATGACAGAATAAAGCATCCTAACAGACTTAATAAAGTATCCCAACACAACTGATTGATGCAGCCTAACAGGATTGATTGAAGTATCCTAACACGACTGAATGATGCACCCTAACAGGACTGCATTCAGTATCCTAACCCAACTGAATAAAGCATCCTAACAGACTGAATGATGCATCTTAAAATGAATGAATGAAACATCCTAATCGACTGAATGAAGCATCCCTACAGTACGGGCTGAATCATCCTAACAGACTGAATGATACATCTTAACACGACTCAATGCAACAACCTAACACGACTCAATGAAATATCCTAACAGATTGATAAAAGCATCTTAACAGACTGAATGAAGCATCATAACAAACTGAAAGATGCATCTTACACGACTGATTGAAACATTCTAACCAATGAATGAAACATCACTAACACGACTTAATAAAGCATCCCATTAGACTGAATGAAGCATCATAACAGGATAAATGAAGCACACTAGCCGACTGAATGAAACGTCATAACAGAATAAATGGAGCATCCCAACAGACTGAATGAAACATCCTAATACGACTGAATGAAGTATCCTAACACGACTAAATGAGGCATCCTAACACGACTGAATGAAGCATTCCAACACGACTAAATGAAGCATCCTAACACGATTGAATGAAGCATCACGACTTAATGAAGCATCCTAATAGACTGAATAATGCATCCTGACGCAACCTAATGAAGTATCCTTACGCGACTGGATGAAGCATCTTAACAGACTGAATGTAGCATTCTAACACACCTGACTGAAATATCAAAACAGATTGATTGAAGCATCGTAACAAACTGAATTAAGCATCATAACAGACTAAATGAAGTATCCTAACAGACTGAATGGTGCATGCTAAGACGACTGAATGAAGCATGCTAATGTGACTGAATGAAGCATACTAATGCAACACTACTCCTAACCAACTGAAACATCCTAACCAACATCCTAACATCCTAAACGTCCTAACCAACTGAATGAAACATTCTAACACTACTGAATGAAACATCTTACTACGACTGAATGATATATCCTAACAGACTAAATGAAATATCCTTACACAACTAACTGTTTCATCAGGGCACGAATAAATGTTTCATCCCTACAGATTCAATGTAACGTCTACTCTTAGTGACTAAAACATTAGGAGCACGATTGAATGAAAGATTTTAACACGACTAAATAAAACATCTAAGTGCAGCTGAATGTAAATCATCCTCGACTGAATAAAACAACTTAAAATAACTAAAAAAACATCCTCACGTAAATGAATGAAACATGATAGCCCGTATAAATAAAACATTCTGACAGGACTGAACGAAACGTTTCAACGCAACAATGAACATCCTTCCGGAACTGAAAGAACGTTATTAAGAAAAATAAGTGGAAATTGTAACACAACTGAATGATAAATGCGTTCATAAATTGGAAAAACCTAGTACAGATAATTAGGCAACTCCAGTCATTTAGAAATATATTATAAAAAGACTATGAATGCGCAGTAACACAACTGAAGAAGGTATCCTAACATTAACTTCGACGGATGATGTTAAGGTCTTAGATTGAAAGTCGGTGTCGATAAAGAAACGTAATCCATTAGTTACCATGGAGGGTTAGAACCTCAGGCTTTTCACCCTCATGAAATGTTAACACACTGCTATGACCNGCCCTCAACGGTGCTCGATAAAAAGTTAAAACAATTCTTTAATCTTTTCATTTTATTGTGGAAAGCTCATGTAACGTTATTTTATCGGATCTTATTCATTGCATCTAATAAAGAGTAATTACTATTCTAAGTAGGAAGCCAAAAATAAGTTAGGATTTTGCTACTTGCCAAAGATAGTGAGTGTCAATATATAAAAAAGTGACTATGAAAATGTTTTTTAGCGGTCGTTTCATGTATTTTGTATTTATACAGAGCGAATATGTTTAGAAAATTGTTGCTGAATCAATTATCACTGAGAAAAGTTGATCAGATGTATAATAACACGCTACATTGTCATTGGCTCGTGTTGTTTTTCATTGGTGTCATTTGGATAGAACAGTCATCGATTATTGCAGCATGCGATGTTGTGCGTGCAAGCTCGTTTGAACTGAATATTTTGCCGGAGAAAGTTGGATGTATCTCAGGCTACATATTTTAACGACCTCGAACAGAGATTTTTCCAACTTCTGAATGAGAATAAAAATACGGCAGAATCCGTAAAACATGGAACAAACATAAAAAGTATTGCAAGTTCGTGAGGTGTGAATAGTATGAGTATGGAAATGCAGACGAGTCATCACGTTGATGGCGTTTGGTTTATATGAAACAATTTGACCTTATGTAGGGTTGTTGCTCTGGGAAAAAATATTCAATTTATGAGTTCAGAGCACACTAAAGCCCGCACGATCTGTAATATGTCAGCGTAGCTGTACTTAATAATGTGGACGATAGTCAACTTACATTTTTACGATATAGGAATCTAACAAGAATACTATAAACTGTACAAGGAGAGATCCAATACACACTACATACAATTTATTCATACTGCCATCTACACTATGTGATTTAAATCTTTATGAGGGAACAACTTTAAACAATCTGTGCGGTGAATTTAGCAAGCTTAGAAATATATTTACTTCATAAAGGGGTTTCGTGAGAACAAATTAAAAGAAAAGGCTTTGATCAAAATATTGAAATTTTGGAAATGAGTTACCATATCTATCAAAGACAATAATGTGTTGAATACGTAATGAGTT
>VCRD01008133.1:0-18597 GCA_006783055.1 Trinorchestia longiramus
ACTCTCCCGCAGGTAACATTCGCATCTACAACAAAACACAACCTCTGCCAGAAGCCTAAAACACTTAGACGTTCCAAGCAGTCGAAGCTCCCGATTGCTCGGCCAGATGGCGTACATTTGCATTTCTTATGGGGCGCTTTTGACCTTATTGGTTCAAAATTGCCCTCACCGCTACCTTCTATCTAACTTCGTCTTAGTGCATTACTTTTTAGTCATAAATTTGTCTGGACGGAACCATTTATTTGAAGTTTTTACGAGAAAAATAATCATGCCATTAAAAATATGATGAAAGTTTCGGTTTCATCAGGAGGAAAGGCTTAGATCTGGCATTATGGTAAATGATTGAAAATTTGACCAAAGAAATAAATAAATGTTTTTATATGTTCCTCTCAAACATGGGGCATGAAGAAAGCTACTCATACTTTTTTATTTGACTGTTTTTGTTTGTTTAAAAATATTTAACAACAATTCAAACCAGCTTGTTTGATTATGTTGTAGTTTTACTCGTGGAAGATGATTTTCAATCGGTTGCTTCTCAGA
The DNA here is from genome assembly GCA_006783055.1 of Trinorchestia longiramus. Classification (NCBI taxonomy): domain Eukaryota; kingdom Metazoa; phylum Arthropoda; class Malacostraca; order Amphipoda; family Talitridae; genus Trinorchestia; species Trinorchestia longiramus. The sequence goes on from VCRD01008133.1 coordinate 541, forward strand.
TATTATTAACTTAGAAAATCATTCATATCTGTAACGCATATTACCGCTTCAGCTAATCAATAAAACTAAAATTTTAGCTGAGTCATAACTCACACTGTTCTATCAGCTCATGTACATATTTCGCTTGTGTCATAGTAGGCATGAGGTTAAGCGTATTTTTTGTGAATAATTAAATAATTTTTTTCTGCTTACCTTGGTCTGCTTAACTCAGACTGCGAAATCGAAGAATTTAGAACATTAATTCCCGTCAGTCGGTGAAAAACTATCTTATTTACGTTTACCCAATGAATTCACTTTGAGTTTGTTGAGTCAACTCACTGATATTGTGAGGGAGTTTAAACCCTCATTTATAACTCCTGCCCTTTGTGTAGAATGTGTTAGAGTTATAACGTATTCTTGACAAATAAAACGAAGCCAACTAAGCGAAAGAACATTTAATGTAGTAAATATATGTGAAACAGAAACACAAATATGGGAAGTTTAACTCTCGATTTCACAAGTTTCCAAAGATTATAAGGTTTCGGAATGTTCACTGCGCATACCATGGAATCAAATTGTTACTGGTGGTAGCTCTGATTTTTATTTCTGTATAAATTCTTGCTCATGGTAGTTTTTCAAACATGTGCAAATATTCCTTGTAGTTTGTGTACTCCCACTAATTCTTTCAAAAATACAGGGTGCATGGTCTTGTTCGAGGATGTTCGAGGATTCCGTGAACAAACATTTCTCCCTTTCATCTTCATAGAAAATCATATCTATTCCTGGAAAAAAGATATTATAGGAATATAAATATATATCTGTTCACATATTCTTGATTATTTGAGACTTTAAACGGAAATTATACACAGTATTATTTACTGAGTTTTTGAGACACCTTGTACTTGGCTTTTTTTAAACCATTATTCTTTTGTCAACTCATTTCCCCCGCGAATATGACACTCCAAATATCAGTCTTTGAAGTTGACTTTGTGATACAGAAATCAGTTTTTGTCTTCAAACGTTTCCTCCAAAACTGACATTGAGAGTAACTGAATAAATGTCCACAAAAAATGTTTTATATGCGATACGCTCTGGTACCGAAGTTATGAATGCCAAAAAATAACAGAGGCTAATAAAGTTATATATAGGATCCAGGGTTGACTTATCAACACATATTAAAAATGAATAAGTGACGCATTTGTTCAGTTGAAAGCTACACATATTTATCAAATAAGTACTCTCAAATTGCTGCGCTTCTACGATTTTTCTATCCTTACGACGTTCTTAATTCAGTGTAAATTTATCATCGTTCTAATTTTGCTTATATTGCAGTAATAACCATGTTTAAAATAGTAAAAGCTGGCTTAGAAATTATAAATGATATAATTTATTTTTCCTAATACATATTTCACCCACTTTCATGTCATAAAATATTCAATGCAGGCACACACGAATTATAGAAGTTTTGCGTGGACAGTATGCATTTGCAGTTCTCATGGTCCAGGATATAACCTTGTAACTATTATACAGCACTTCAGTATGGAAGAGAGACTTTGAGAGGAGAGTTCATCAAGGGGTACATATTTTTCATGCTTCGAATGATGAACGTAATATTTTTCAAACGAAAAAGATTATCATATTGAATGTCTTTCATGAATTTATGTTTATTTCATTAACTTTCTGAAATTGAGAAAGCGGTTTGTTACCAGACGGAAACAAAGTTCTTGTTCCGTGCTTGTCATTCTGAGCCTTTCAGCTCAACGACTGAATGACATGCGATGACATAGCGAACAGCATTGCTTGGGTCAAGAGTTTAAGACACTGTATTTAATGTAGAGCAGCAGTATAGAATACGTACCAGCTGGTTATCTCTCTGAACTCTGATATTGAATCCTTCTGGGAGTATGAATTAGCATGAGGCTTAGCACACGATGTATGTCTCATATAAACTCGATGATTTGTCCTCACTCATTCGTGCAAGCGTCTTTCTCGTAGTTTTTTTAAATGATGACGTACACATCATCTATGCAGGATTAGGTAGCTAAAAATTTAGCTCGTCTCTTCCGAGTAACATTTTAACAAGAATGTTCTGCGTTTAGAAAGATGGTATAAATTTTTCTCATTTAGTTGTAAAAGAATATGAGTTCAACGGTGACAAGAAGAAATACTATGCGGTGTAAACATTACATGCATTTCCTGAGGGGACAGTTAATGTCTAGTCGCTGATAAAAAGTACAGAAGGAAAATAAAGTGCATTTCAGCAGATAAAATTCACATAAAATGCGCAAACGACGTTGCCTTGGTGCAAAGACACAGAGACATGCATTTTGTGACCCACTAATCATATTTATCTTTCATATGACATGGCAAGGGAGTTGACTGCTGTGAATGACGTGGCTGGTCTGAAATTTGAAACAAGCAAATGATTCATACGATGATATTTGGAAAAGTTTGTAGTAGAACATTCAGGTGATAGCACAAAAATTTTTAATAACAACTGAGCGGATGACCATGTATTGATCTACAAACAGGATTGGTTTAATCATACATTGGTGCATTGACCTTCAATTATACTTCCTGATAAAAAAGGATAGATGACTTCTTGAATGTATTATCTCATGTACTCGGATTCAAAATAACATGATGACAAAAAAATGGTCATGATAAATTTCTGGATTTAAATACATTTTACAAACTGGAATTTATTCCCACTGCAGAAAACAGCCACCAAATTACTATTTTCATTTCACACAACAAGAAAAAGCAACTGCTCATGAGGCGAAAATTTATTTATTTTCTTAAAATCGGAGCGGCTCTTAGTTGATTACGCACAAATCCCAATAGCCTCGCACGGGGGAAAACGAATGGAGGTTGTCTTGAAATGCATTTCAAACTTATTTGTAAACTTACAGCTGGATATTTTGTCAACTGGTGCAACTTTGAAAACTTAGAAGTAAACCATTTTCTTGTTCAGATCCCCTATTTTAAAGATTGTTCGTAATTTGTAACTGTAAAAAAATTTCAACAGAAAATAGTTCAGAAATATTTAATTATCGGGAGTACATATTTTGTCAGTGTAGGTTTTTCTTCTTTCCTCAATTAAAATGTGTTTTTCTATTAAAATCATTCAAAACTTTGACGGAAGGCATGCTTTTCTACTCTGAACTGCTGTCCTAACTGCAGAAACTGAAATATTTCAGTGGGAAAAAGTCATCAAAAGTTATACTCATTTCCGCACGTAAGTTTTGCTACGTACCTATCCTGCAATGCAAGATAGATGAGAGCTTCCAGAGCGGTAGCTTCTTATGTCGAGCATCGGCATTGCAGAGCCATAACTAAATACTGAGATAGCGAGTGTAAATAATTAAAGGAGCCATTTGCGAAGGTTAACGATCAACGGAAGCACTTTTACAGGCGTGAATTGTGATTCGGTAATCCTGTTCTCACTCCTTGATAAGTTACTGTGCTACATACATGATGGGGCATACATAAATACTGTTATAAAACATAAACAACTTTTTTCTTAAAAAACATTTATTTCAAGGTCTGATTTAAGAAAATAGTAAGTAATTCATCAATTTACGACTACATAAAAATTGTTCAATATGCTTTTCTTCTGCCCTCACTACTTTGGAAAGTCTTTTACGAAAGACTTTTGTGACTGCAAGAAGTACTTCTAATGGTATTTCTTCAGTTGTGACCTTAGAACTTTGATACTCTGGCAGGGAACTGAGCAGGCTGCACCCTGATAATTAATTTTGTAAAGTTACATTGGGTCAATTTGAGAAATAATGATTATTAAAATTGATTTGAAAACGTCTCACATAAATGATACCCACCCTGCAAATTTTTCCTGTATAATACTATACATTACCATGATCTTACATTTGAAAACTTTTAAATTTTCCCTTATCGAACATTATGATGACACGAATAAAGTTTAAAAATTCATTTCAAGGTTTGCGTGTTGCGCAGAAACATGGTTTGCCAAAAATAATTGTTCTTAAATGTACGACTGGAAAAGGATTAGTTGTCCATGACTGGATGCATGTGCTCATATTTATACAACATGAATGTTTCAGAATTCTACCTGCGTTATCTTTTAAAATATACAAAAAAGTTGTGATAAAAATGTAGATGGTTCAAGAAACAATTTACTCATCTGATTATCTGATTTACATCACCAGTAGGAGTCTTAATATGATAGTACTCGAGACAATTTAAAAGCTAAGCCCTTTTTGTTAAGAACAGCATCTTTTGCAGGTCAGCACAGTTGAAAAATTAAAAGCTCCATTTTAAAACCTGGGTTGACGTTAGAGCCAGTTTAGACTTTAAGCCAAATAATTTTTAGAACAAGAAGCAGGAGTGAGACCCAGGGCTTATGTTAACGGATTTGGAGCTTCTTTGTCTGCCAGTGGAAGATTACAGTGGAACTTAATACTCTTGCATATCAAGCTGGATATGACGACGCTGCAAGTATCTCTGGCTCAACATTGAGATAGTCTTATTATACTTCTTACACGTTTATTTCCAGGATTTACGACGCCCTGTTGAAGCCACTCATATTGCTCCTAATTTAGCACTTGAAATAACTTTTAAGGTGTGTAACTTTCATGTCGTTAAACTATATTGTGTAGAGAATTTTTCCTCAGTTATCGTCTCCTTGCTATCATTCCTATAAAAAGAAACTTTTTATTACAGTTTTGTTTTCATTTTTTTGCAGTATTATGATCTTGATTTTCACGTCAAGCATTGAGTAAATAAGATGAAAAAGCTTCAAACTTCAAATAAAATCCCATTTTCACATGGCTGAGCTAATAAAAAATATTCAAACGTGGGTCCAGAACAATTTTGTTGACATTTTGTTCATGGAAAATAGCATGTTAGAATAAAAGAAAAAACTCGGTATGTTGGATCTTTTCTTGAAAATTCATGGATGAAAATTTTCTAACACGAATTTCACTTCAGTAAAATTACCTGAATTTGAAGCAGTGTGTTATTTTCAAACCCAGTTACTAAAACAGAATTTAATGCAAACACACCAGCCGCAACTGAAGAAGAATAAGTTTGAATCAATTCTCGTGTTGTTATTATGAATTAACCCCTGAAAAAAATTGTGCCTACTGGCTTCATTCTTATTTTATGTTTTCAAGATTTACTTCACCTATGAATGCTGACTTAATTTGGCGCATTTTTGCTGAAATTGCTTTATAAAATATCAATTTTCTGACTTCGATGCAAGACGTTCTTACATATTGAGCAGAAGTGTACTGGGTGTTTTTGTAATCATGGTTCTAATCTGAAAATTAGAAAAAAGTAGCAATAAAAATGTTCAGATCATAAACCTTTTGATTAACGACACGATATTTGGCACAAGCAATAGTCTTTAACCAAGCCGTGATCCCTGCATCTTCACACCGTGTAGTGCTGACAGAATAAAATATTATATTCATGCCAATGGTTTTGAAACACGTACCCAATAAGGTGCATTTATCAGCATGCATGAAAACAATTTTTGTAACACGAAAATTAAATATTATTATGCACTCCAATCTTTAGTAAGAACACTGATAATTATCACACATCATTCATGTCAACAGATCAGGGAATGAGCATAAAAAATTCCACCAGCTTCATTCAAAATTTTCTTCGACATAGAATATCATTTATTTCAATGGTTTTCAATGGATTACTATCTCATAACTAATAAATGATTGCAAATTGTTATTAACTTTGTTGTAAAATGAGTCCTTATGAATGGGTTTACGTTGTTTCGAATTCATTACACAGCAAACTAAAATTGAGATAGTTTAGGAAGGTAAAATTATTAATTAGGGTTATACGGTAATTAAATTTCAATAAAATGAAAAATCCATCCATGGGGTGACGTGTATCTAAAATGTTAAAAAATAAAATTTATTTCTAAGATAAATTCTAGCTTTGGTATGTCTTATATAATTGTTGTAATAAGTACACAATCCGAATTTGCACACAAATAACCTCATAATTATCGGACGGATAATATTGGTGCATGAAACAAACCTGGTATATCCAAACTTGAATAGAACTAATCCTGTATGAGAGTAGGGTATAAAATCTAAAATTATTATTTTTTTTTAGATTTTAAGAAGCAGGTTGTATTTATTTGAATAGCGTAAACCAGTATGCCTTGGCTATTAAGAAAAATTGCAACAATTTTTCTTGTGCTTACTATTTTTTTTTTCTGTTGGTTGGCTGCCCAGAAAACATTCACTTCAAATCAACACAACATGCCCTGAGAGGTACTGCTGTGAAAATTTTCGGCATAATTCATGTACAAAAGAGACAATGAATGTTAATTAGAGCTGACAGAGTGACTGCAGAAAGTTTTGAGAGTTTCATCTGCAGATATGACGAGATGAGTTTACAATTTATTCAACTTCTCTTGATTTTTACGCATTTTACATTTGCCTTAGCGTTATTCATAAACAATGAAGTAATGCCCCGTTGCTTAATGTAACGTACAATTCAGATACTATCTTATTCAACTAAACTATTATATAAGTTTTATTCTTCGTATGCTCTCAGGAGAGGAATTATTATTCACATGAAGAGAAAAATTGTAGACATATAAATATTATATTTAATCCAAGGTAAAGAAAATACATTTAGGAAAAGAACAATGCAAATAACTCATATTTCATATTGTGTCAAACGCGATACAGGCCTTGCCTATTTCTCTAATATTAATAGCAAAAAGCATTATATCAAGAGGCATTGATAACTGTACTATAAACTATACCAATAAATATTTTTCAAATGTGAAAATAAAGTGGAAAATTTTACCGAGTGAATGAAAAATGAAGGGAAGAGTTGAAACATTTTTATTTCGCTGATGAACGGTGACAAAAACATCAATCACTTATGATAGATTATTTAGTTAATTTGTTTCTAAAAAATTCTTGTATGTTTCCACCTCTTTCCAGGACAGTATTTTGAATTATTTACTTGAAATGCGGGTACTACTGGTGTTTTATGGGATTTTATGGAATACTTACCTCGTGAATTGATAAACGACACAAGTATATTTACTAAGCGAACTTATTGGACCTATGACTACTTTGTAGTTTCCCGTTTTTTGAAAAAAGAACTTTGGTGTCAGGATCAAAAAATAAATCTTTGTTCTGTCGAAAAGAACACTAACAATACGATTAGAACTATTAGAAAATAAAAAATATAGAAGCAGAAAACTGCATGTAAATAATGAAAAGACTTGTGATTTTGTGTTAATTTGTGACGAACTGTGCATTAAAAAGTGCAACATTAAGTTTTATTCTCAGATTTTCATTCGTGATCAATGTTTAGTTTCTATTGGCCGCTAATATACTAGATGCTTCAATACTTTATGTTTTTTTGCAATTCGATAAATTATTTTCTGACCTGAAGACAGTCGCAGATATGATGGAACTTGATCTCTCATTATGTTAAGAAGGCAAAAACATTTTTAGGCTGCCCTGCAAGAGCCTACAATGCGTGCATGGGACATTGTAGAAGCGTGCGTGTTGAAGTTCAGCGTGTGCTTGGTGTGCTGGACGGTATGGGCAGGTCGAGTATCTCCAAGAAGTCAAGTTCGGACACTCGGCAGACAGTTACGCTCAGCAGCAGGGACAGGCCTTGGTTTTAGTGGCGCTCTTGCTGATACTGGAGAAGAAGACGAGGATTTTGGTGAGTGAATAATTTTTGCAATCTTTCTTTACTGCTATATAATTGTATGTCTTATACGGTACTAATTGGAAATTTTATGAACTCTCTTTTGAGTTTTTTTTCTACGGAATGCTTTGTTTCATCATTATAAAATGAGATAAGTTTGCTGCAGTAATATGTTGAGAAATTGCAATTCATGGGAAGAAAAGTAAGATTTATTATGAGAATCACTCGACAATTATTTTCCGAAGCTCATTTACTACTCAAATTCCTAGACTATGAAAACTTTTAGTATATCAATAAAAAATAAATATTTTAACAGTATTTAAACATTTTATATTATACTGATTAAATTATGTGGCTAAACAAGTAATATTTTTTCCGGATTGTCATCATACGGGGTCCTGAAAAATGATTGATTATGTAAAATATATAATTCAAATTGACTTTCAGCCACATCAAAAAATACCAAAATGTCAGTTTATCATAATTATTGGTCGAGTAGATAGGCTTTATTTTATAGCAACACTTTTTTTTATAAACGTTAGTAATCTGTTAAATAGAAGAATTTAAGTTAATTTGTGTGTTTTTAAGTAGCTAATTTTAGCTGTATTTATTTCACTCAAATTTACTTGTAACATAATTGGTATCAATAATGTTTGTATGTATGTTAATATAACCTGACTAGCAAGGATTTTAAACACAGACAATAAATGAATTCATACTCATTCAATAAGTTATCGTCTCTACATCATTAACCTTTCAGTTTCATTATTTATTTCGTCAGACCAGACAAAGCTGAAACAAAACATTCAAATATATGCATTCAAATTCTCTAGCATTCATAGGGTAAAACATTAGCTCTCAGTGTCAAACTAATCAAATAGATTTTAAAGTTTTAAATTAAATTTTTTAATTTGACTTTGTTATAAAGTGTGAAGTCCCAATTTTCACAAATTTTTTCGCATTTTCAAAATAATTTTTCTAAATATTACGAGTATTTATGGAATGTGTACTCGAAGGCGTACACTTCATATTTTTTAATTCATCTAATTTCATAAAAAATATTAGAATACTCTGAAAAAGAGCTGGGTTTTTGAATTTCATTTAACTAAGAATTTCTCTTCTCTTATTTCTTGAGTTCGGCATAATTATTTTACACGATCACTAGAATAAATTAGAGCGAAGGGAAGGTCGCTGCATTCAGAGAGGAAAGTTTCTGGATGTCGTGCAGATTACCCTCGTTAATTAAAGCCAGAGAGAAGCTCGCTGCATTTAAAGAGGCCAGGTGTGGGGTGTTCGTGCTGATTAGAGACTAAATTATAATTAGTTCCACACCAAAACTACAGCTGGAGACAGGGTTGAAGTACGTTTGTGAGGAGGCGTTTATTGCGTGAATAATATTTTCACTTGCTGGAAGTGTTCTCACTTGGTTCCTTATATGTGACACAGCTATTGTTTTGAGTAAAGGATTCCTTTGACGCTAATTTGGCAACTTATAGTAATATACGTACACATTTTTTTAAAATAATTTATGCATATATCATTGTAGTTGTGATGGTTAAATTTTTTCATATGCTGAACATAAATTTACATATTACTTCCAATGATAACTTTGGGCTTACGCATTAAAAAGATAATAATTAATGCTTGACACGTACTGGTGTGTTAGATGAACGACGTAGGTATCTGGTTAAACATCAATATGAACTCTGCCACTTTGTAAATTGCGTATCTGCGACAATTTATTAATAACTTTATAGTTTTCTTGTTTGAAGCCGTGACAAAAAGTAAAATTCATTACAATATATAAGAAGTTATTATGCTACAAAAAGTACAGATCCAAATCGCTTTGTGTTAGATCAACTCTGTCTTCACAATTTGAACTTCAAAGGAAAAACTTGAATTGTGTATTCAGTAACGACACACGGCTTCATTTTTCGTTTTATATGTTCAAAGAATGTTTAAAGACCATCAAGAGAATGATTAATTGGTACATATGTGAAAAAAGAAACAGTGAGAAAAATTGGACCAGTAATACAACAGCACAACAGAAAGGAAGAGCGTCATTTCAATCTAATACTGAGAAGATTTTCGAATTTTATGTTCCCTAATCGAAATTCATGTCATCTTTACAAGGAGTGCTTATAAATATTCTACAGCAGGGGCTTAACATAATATCAATATTGTTAATTTTCTACTTAATTTCTAAATTGAAACTTCAAAGGCCCATATATTTCTTCAGGGCAAAGGTACTATAATTACCTCTACTAAACGAAGATACATTTCTTCATTCAAATTTATTTCAAAAGCTTACACTACCACTGGCATACATCTATGGCTACTCTTTTCAATGCCTCTATTTAATTCGACAAAATTCTATCATTAAGTTGTCAAACTGCGCTTAATTTATTTATCACGGTTTTTGAAAGTATTTCAAGAGTTTTGCACAGTTGAATACATTCCTTAAATCAGATTGTGAGAGCGTTAAGCCTTAATACTTTTAGAACGTATTTCTAAATACTTAAAAAGTACTCCTAATTTCTGAATGAATATGGGTCGAGCACCTCAAAAACATAGTCCTCGACATAATTTTCCTTCATATTCTATGCTCAATAGCTTCATTCCGATAACAATGTCTTGCCAATTGGCTAGAGGGTGTTCTCACGTTTGTTACCCATTATGTAAAGGCATCTCCATCAATGGTCATCCTGCTGCACATACATAAACACAATCCGTTTTTTTACAGTCTCAGTATAATATTTTGTGCACATGCTAAATTGCATTCATTTGCAATTCTTTACGTGTATTAAAATGATATGTTTTAATATTGTTCTGGCACGTTGTAACACTTATTAAAACTTTATGTGTGCAAAATTTTCATATGAATAGGGCAATAACATAAAATGGAACTATGTCTTATCGACTAATTACAAAAATAATACTTTTAGGTTCCTTCATAAATGTTTCAAAATATTTCATATTTTATTGTTTATTCGTTCATCTACAGTTATTTATAGTATGGCGAGCAAGTTATACCAACATACAATGTTATTTAAGAGTAATCTCTATTTTTAACCAATTGTAAATAGTACAATTCTATTCTTGACAATAAACTTCTCTTCTCCAATACCAGCGACCATTCGTCTCCACTGCGTTGTTTTCCAATCCCTTATTAACATTTTTTCTCAAGTTGATCATGCAGATTAATTACCTTAGGCAATTTTGGTTCGACTCAGTGGTCTGCAAAACATCGAACTAAGGTTCATAGCAGCAATTGTATCATGGTGTCTCTCAGTCGTGGTAATTATATCGCCCATTTGAATAATTAATTTTATTTCACTCATTTCAATATAGCAAGGATCAGTGCAACCAATGTAGGCTTAGCCATAAAGAAGTCATAGTGCAAATTACCATAAAGCAGTAGGGATTAATTGCGACTATGACAGAGAGCAAAGTCTTTTTTTCAATATGACTATCTTGTTCTTTATTAGAAATTCTTGTATCACTGAAAGTGTGATTGTATGTAGAAAATGTACACTTAAATGTACATTAGAATGTAACTTTCAACTGTTAATTTCACAGTGGAAAGGGTCCTTCTAATAACATCTTTTATGCTACCATACAGTTTAATGAAGTGCGACATTGAATATTATTGGGACTAATGTATGATGCATGTTTTTTCAAAATATGATCAAAAAGGGAATTTGAAGTCATTCTTGCCGTTGATTGTTCTGGTTTATATCATTTCTTATACTATTCACATTGTTTGAGAGCTACAAATATTCATCAAAATATAATTACACTTGAAAACTTGCATTTTTATTCAGCTTTGTCTGTTAGCCTAAACACTTTTTAAGATTGATTACATTTCACTTTTAAATGAATTGTTAATTGAAATTCATACCTACAATTTAGTGGAATTTGTGAAATTTTCCGCTGATGACAAATTCCTATAATATAATAGCATATTGTTGATTTGATAATGATATACGTAATATTTGATCAAGTTACCAAAGGAATCGCCCAGGAACTTATCGATAAGTATGAAGGATTTAATTGTAGAATACGTATGCCGGAATCATAGTTAGATTTTGATTCGATAGTAAGCAGAAATCCTTAAAGTAATTGTTTACTCAAAACTTTTTTGAATGATATGTAAATGAAATACACATCATCATTACATTGCAGCTAGTTAGTAAAATTTTCTGATATATTTGTAGATTTTCAAAAAATAAAACATGAAAATATAGTTAAATACGTCGAATACGTCCATTTTTAAAAAGTTGATTTACGGTATGTGTTCCATGAGAAGCTACTTAAATGTTTGATGTTATATCCGTAGATTTTTAGTGGGTGCATATAGAAAAAGATAGTTAAATGTTTGAAATTACATCCGTAAGTTTTCCGCATGGTGGAACTCACTAAGATAATTAATTATTTGGTGTTTTATCCGTAGATTTTTAATAAGTGCAGTTCAGAGAGATAGTCATATATTTGAATCTTTGTCTTAGATTTTTTTGGTGATGCTGTTTGAAAAAATTGCTAAAACGAGTATTGGATATATCAGGATAAAACATTTCTCTGCTGGAGAGCTTAGCAATTTTCATAGAAAACGTTTCAGATTTTAGCCCCCATTATACGTCCACAGATAAAACAGCTTCAACATGAAAAAATAACTATCAGTGATAGAAGTCATCCTTGTTAAATTCTGAGATGTACAGTGAACACAATTACCTATTTGCAACCTAAGATGACATAAACTGCACCTTGTAGGACAAATTTCAGTTGGAAACATATGGCATTCTTTCTATTTCCACTAATTTTAAATGGTTAGTAAATATTTGATGTTTTATTTGCAAACACTTCGTGTTAAATGATAAAAGAGCACAATATTTTATGTTTCATCCGCAGTCTAGACATAGTCTTCGATGGATAAATATTTTTGAAACACGGTGTAAAATATGGATAACAGTTATCCCATAAAAGTTATTACGGTCACTGCAAGCATTAACTCATCATAAACTAGAAAAATGGAAAGGAATGACAACAATTCAGTAGTAAATTAATTTCGTCCATATACTCGTATATGAATATTTTCTGCTTTTGTGGCAGTTTACCAGCCTAACTACTGTGTAGGAATGAATTTAATTGGTTGTATAGCATGTGTTAATTGATAATTGAAAATCACCGGTATTGTTTAATACTCTAAATAAAAGTTGTTTCTGATATCGTTCACCTTGGATTTGTGTCAGTGTTCATAATTTCCGCTTTTTTGTGAGCTCTCAATCACGCGCTTAAAATAAATTCCAACCTGATTCAAACACGCCACCTAAAAATTGCACGTAAATTTCGTAACAAATGTCTAAAATGATATTCCAATACTTTTTGCTGCTAACTACCTCCTGAATTTTTATGCTGTGTGTGTACACGTCTAGAAATACTAGTTGAATAACTTTAGTACAGAATAATTTATGGTTAAGGAATTATTTTAAAGTAACAAAACGTCTTCAAACCAGATATAAAACGGAAGTTGCAAAAATTTTTCTTATTCAATCTCAGAATAGTTAACGTATTTGCTGAGGAATTATTGGTAATAATATGTTGTCAAAAATTTTAGTCCTATGTGTAGTACACTACCCAAAACTAAATAAATTTTCACCATTCTGTTATAGAAATTGCTTGAAGCAACTATTCCACCAAATAATTTCTGTCCACTCTATGTTACAATACGAACTACAATATTTTACGCAAGGACCTCCACCGGTGAAAAAACGCTGGCGATGACATCCGCAGATGGAGTGTGAGCGAAGTGTTTGCGTTGCAATCAACTGCCGCTACACGTTTCACTCGCTGCCAGACCAAACATATTGAAGATCGTCCAAATCATGTATTCTTCATAAAAGTTGTTTTCTCTGAAAGTCGAAATACAGGGTGAGGCAACGTAACTAAATTTTTTGAAAGCATTTTCTTTTGAAAAACTGAAGTGATGTTGTATTCTCTATGTATTGATGACTCTTGTTATTTTGTTTCTAACGTATTCTGATTTAGCTAGCTGTGATGTTCCAAAACGAGATAGAAGAAAGTTTTACTATGTTTACCGAAAAAGAAGTCTTATATTGTGTAGTTTTCCGGAAGATTTTCTCTCACCCTCACCTATTCGAATACGTAAATAATTAGAATAGAGTTTACTTCAAATTTAACACTCAAATGAAATTATAAACGATGAAATTACCTTTAAATTAGTTCATTCCGAAAGTGCATTGCACTAAAAGACGTCACAATCGTTTTTAGTTGCTTAAATTTATGAATAATATTTTTGAAGAAATAAACTGACATTTAAGGTGCTTAAATATTTGATCAAATGATGGGCACTGTTTTTCTATTTAAGTGAAAACAAATTTAGAGTTTTTCAATAATAATTTCTTTAAATATTTTTGAAATTGTTAAAATCATTTGGAGCCTAATAATGAGGGAAAGTTTAAAACAAACTGCTGTGTTGAAACTTTTTTAGAAAATAACAAAGAGTATAAGTTCCTTGCCAATTTCTCAAACTCATTTCATCATTTCTAAGATTATATATTTTCATTCTACTATTGTTAAAAAAGTAACTGTTTACAGGTATTGAACAAATTTGAGCTTCATTTTCAATTTTCTAGGAAAAAAACAACGATTACTAATTACTATTTATACTGCCTACAAAGTGTTCGCTTAACTAATATATTTCTAAAGCTAAAAGCGTAGTTCCTCACGATTTCAAAGAAAAACAAGCTCCAAAGCTCACACTTTTGTTCTCACTAACAACTGTCGTGTTCGCAGCAAGTAAAAATTAATTTTATTTGCTGTGAGCTTGACTGTTTGTAGCCGTACTCGGAGTTTCTGTCAGTATCGGAAGGGTTGAACAACAATTAGAATTCAATATCTGTGAGATCTGTGAGACTTGATAGCAGTTTATCATATCACTCTAAATTAATATACGTATTAGTTTGGCTACGCTGGCACCTTATTTAAGTATGAATTATTGTATATACAGTTGCTACTCATTGCTACTCATAGGATTCAGTCTTTGCTAATCCTGTATAATAAGTGTGTGATAATATTGTTTCATTATTTTCTTATTTAAATTGAATTTGATAATGTACTAACCACCAGTTTAATGTAAAATTGGTGGCTAGAATTACGGCATGGAACTTGGGTATTGACCCAAGAATAGGCCAAAAGACCCGTTTCTATCACCTCATTCTATTCTATCCTATCCTATTCTACTATTTACTGTCTTGAGCGTTTAAATACATAATCATTTTCTTTTGTGATAACCAAACTATATTTGTTAGGAGAAATTTTGAATTGAAAATTTGAGTATTGTTGTTTATTCTTTACAAATGGGGGATGCACACTGACTATACAGTATTTTACATAATATGTTTTCTCTATAGTTAAGTACCGTAAATTATATTATTCTTTCACAAATCTTCGGTGGGGTGTCAACCCTTCCAAATACTCGAATGTTATTTCTCTGAAAACTCCATCAAAAACACTTCAACTTTTTATGATATGTACTGAAGATTACGACTTTTATGCCTTCGATAGGTTCAAAAAATGTATCGCTTATGTAAAAAAAAATTGTGGTTGATAAAATATCGACCGGGGCAGTAAAATAGGAACTGTCTCGGGAACTATTATTAAATTATTATTTACCCATGATTGTTGATAAATTCAACTGATTTCGAATTATTAAACCTGAGTTCGTATATAGACAAAAAATCAGCATATCAGTCGATTATCTATTCAAGGTTCATGAATTTTCTACACGATTTTTCAGTGCGCTTTTATGTTTAAAAAATATTGAAGTCTATTCAGCGTCCAGAACTGTTTTTGTTATCACAGATTATTGTCACTAACAGCACAAAACCAATTTCATTTGAATGTTTTTGTGTTTGATTAGCTATTAAATTCTGTTCTTTACGAATAAAAGAAACTGAGCTATGATGAGGGCAGCAAACAGCTTAAGCAAATAGCTGACAATGGAGAAGCTGATTTAAATAATACGTATGATCATTAGTAATGAATGTAGTATTTACATAAGTATATGACGAACGAAAAAATTACTGTAAATAATCCACAGACAAATACCAATTCAGTGTCAGAACAATCATACATATGCTTTCCAAACGGCAATCTGTTGTACTACTTGAGCCTCTATTTTTTATCTAATTCAAAAAATGGGTGAAGCCATTTCCTTCTGAAATTTTTTTTCACATGCTGAGGGAAAATTTCAGTAATCCAAAGCAGCCAGTGAATTGACACCAGTAGGATCATACACCAGCTATTACAGCGTCAGAAAGCATCAATTGATTAACTCTTTGCTGCTAAGGGAATTGAATTTTGTACAATAGGGAATTTCCCTGGCCTGCTAGATCAAAAGATTTTTCTGCACTTGAAATTTTTTTTGGCGTAGTGCGAAAGAGTGTTTCAGAAAAAAAAACTTTCTCTCTAGATGAGCTCAACAAGAAGTATGTTAGGCCATTCCTTCAATCGATGCTGAAATGATGAAATGTGTTATCCAAAAACTTAGTCGCCGAAATAAAAAGTTTGTAAATTTGACAGACAATACTTTAAGTAATAAATACATAAGCAAATATAGTTCAACATCAAACTCATTTGAATGATTTGGCTGTATCTCTGTACCCCTATTAAGAAAAGTTTTATGGTAAAATTAAAAATAGGAATACTTTTTTCCCCAACCTGATGTATTTGCACGCATATTTTTGCCAGCAGAAAAGCTCCGTAAAACTTATAGCAATATACAATAAGAGGATTTTGTTATGAAAGTGTTAATGGAAGACATGGCCTTTTGAAATTTCTCATGTGTTTTTCGCACTGAAATATACACCATTATTATTTTAACTTCGAACTTTACTGAACATGATCCCGTGCACTGGAGACCATAGGAAACACAACATTAAAAATTTGCTGGCATCCATGTCTAGAAGATCTCTCCGTTTGTTATACACACACACACCTAAACATAATTTTGGGATTTAACCTCATAATTTTTTTAGACTAAGTGGTATCCTATTATAAAAACTGTGCGCCATAAATTTACATTAAATTTATGGTCTTGTTTTCTTGCACGAACTACAAAGCGGCCAACACAACAGTTGCAGTGCGCAGTCGGTCGTACGCTCGTATTTATGAATCTCTTAACTCAGAAAATAATTAATGGCTTCTGCATAAATCAAATGAAGCACCGATGGACCATAAAAAAATCATGTTCAATTGAACTTTTAACATTATGAGGAAAAATTCTCACTGCAACCCATAAATTATCTGTTTATTGATATAACGAAGGTAATAAAGTTAGGAGACATTTCTGCGATGTAAGTTTCTTTACCACTGATGTCTTCAATAGTTTCGTACAATAATCACCGTACATAGTGGAAGAAAAGCTAGCCTTTTTTCTTATTTATGTCCTTCAGCTCAGAAAACCCTAATAATTTGTATTAAGCATCGTCCCCAGTTTTAAAACAGTAAGTTTAGACTTGTATCTGATAAACGGCTGGTTGTATGAGCAATGTAATGACTAAACTTTTATAAGTGGAATTCATTAAATTCAATGAGTCTTAAATAAATAGATGACTTTCAAATTATCAACCGAATAGTGTGAAACTTTAAGCAAGTCACTTAATGAATATTGTTGAATGATTTCATACGTAAATTTAATTGTTTACAGACATTAATACAGCTGCATAAATTTATCATAGCAAATGTGATCGTGTTAAAAGCTCATATATACTCGTCTTATAAATTGTCAAAACATCCGTATTGAAGGTCGTTTTCGAAATTCAGCCATATGAAATACTTGTATTGAACTACATGATATAAAAATCTGGAAGCCCGTTACCTTTTGCGTTTTTCTTAAAATAAAACGTTTGTTGGAATGATTTTCAGAACAAAAAAATCGCTTCTGAGGCGTAAAAGCTGCTCGATGTAAGAAATTTTTGTTTTCATTTCACTGAAAACTCAATCTTCATGATACTGCAATAGAAAGTACTTACTATCAAGAAATATTTTAGCCGTAAACGGACTCGCATGTAGAAAATAACCACGCACTGATTTTTCACATAGTGCTTTCCGAAAACATAGCTAAATTATTGATCACTCCAGAGTCTGAGGTACGAAATGCGTCAACCCAAGCACCTTCAGAAGCTGTCGTCCGCTAACGGCCATCGGTCACGCAAGGCCCAGTGCTGACGGCTCCTGAACTGATCAGACTGTTGTCACGCTTGCGTCTCCAAGGCTTTAATGGTTCAGCTTCAAAAGAAAGAAATGTTTCTTTGCGGTTACTGAAGTGCAGCTGCTGAGGTGTGGCTGCTGAGGTGTGGCTGCTGAGGT
>VCRD01008134.1:0-10726 GCA_006783055.1 Trinorchestia longiramus
CCAGCGCTGTCACCTCGCCCTTGTTCTGCGTCTCCTGCAGACACATCCCCTGCACAGAACTCCTCTCTTAGCACTACCTCTACATCCACCTTCCACACCGGGGGCCCTCATCTCTACTCAAGCTCGGTCTGTCTTGCAGCTGATCCACCTGCTGAAATTTCATCCATGGAGCCGCCACAGCATCCCGTGTTCTTGACTGCACCCATCCTAGGAGGTGTGGGCGGGAGTGGTGGTGTGGTGACACAGGGTGGTCGTTTCAGCAGCCAGCAAGTTAAGGGGGCTAGTGTCGAAGAGAGAGAATGTAATGCAGTAACTGATGCAGCCCACGTTGAAGAAAAGGATGATGAAACAAACGGTCAGGTTGAACAGAAAAACGATGATATCGAGGATACGGACGCTCAGGTAGAAGAAAAAGACAATTATGTTTCCGAAACCGAAGATGTGGAGGAAAGGGATGATGAAATCGAAGAAAAGTATGAAGTAGATCCTGTCGAAATGAAAGAAGCTCAGGCCGAAGAAAAAGACAATGACGAGAAGGATGGTCACGATGAGACCAATGGCAGAGAAACAGATGGCACAGAAGAAAGTGGTGAAATTGAGGTACGAAATGACATAGTTGAAAGACAAAAGCGAGTTCAAGAAGAAAATGGCGTTTATGGTGTTGAACAGAAGTATAATATTGAGAAAAAAGACAAGAATGAAGTGTCTAACACCGACGAGAAAGAAGTAAAGGACTGTGAACAAGAGAACAGTGAGAAATCCTACGTAACTGAAGAAACCAGAAACTCCGTAGATGACGTCACAGGTGACCCTGTAGCCGCTGAAGGTACAAATGTAACCAATAGTGTCGAAGAACCGCTCCTTGAAAATGATCATGCCTCTCCTACAAGAGAATCAGATTCCCAAAACATCCCTGGAGCTGAATCTGGAGTTCAAAACAAATTTTCAGAAACTGTGAACGGAGGTTTGGTAAGTGACCACCCGCAGCAGGAAGAAGCTAAAATGTAATAGCCGTAGAATTCGATTACACCCACGAGTCACTATCTAGAAAGGCAACCGCACCAAGTGAAAACTCCGTTTCTTTGCCCTTATAACTCGGAATGGCTCCGTGTCTTCGTTGGGTGACAAGAATGTGACCAGCCTACGTCTGGCAAAACTGAAAGCGAATTTCCAGGCTGTGATGAAGTAAAGACTTGTGAAAATTGGAAATAAACCCTTTGAAATTTCCTCCTGTCCTTGGAACACACGTTTGCGCAAATAAGCTTCGAATCTTCGTTCTGCGGAAGATGCAGCAATAACGGGACTTCTCTCTCTGGGGACTTGCATCTTGAGCATTTTTCTCCATCTCTACCTGCCTCTTAGTGACCCCGTGTCTACCCTGGACTACTTCATGAACTGGAATGTCTCATGAAGCCTCACTCGCAGGGGAAGGACGACGTGGACGCTGGTTTGAGGGACTCACGGTCAGCTGTTCGGTGACGGTCATTGAAGTCACGGTGATGGTCTCAGTCTCTGGGTGACCTATGCTTGTGGCTGTCTGCTCTCAAATTGTTCTTGTAAGTAATACTTCATGTTTCATACAAGCGTTGCTAGCACATTTATGATCCAGGATTGTAAGAAACAATGAACAGAAAGGTCATCTTTTCGTATATAACAATAAGTTCACTTACAGCTCGCTTGGATGAGATTGAGTTAGTCTTCTTGAATCCAAATGGAGTACGAGGTTGTTAGTAAATCAATTGGTTCAGGTATTATTCAACTAGAAATTTGGGTAGCAAGAACTGCATTGTCGATGGACGATTGATGAGATTTGTAAAGTTTCTATTTTTAATGGAATGTTATTCCCAGCTACTAAGCGTGCAGTTAAATCTGTCATACTTTATATGGGGATTAAAATTTATTGAAACCTTGTTGCAGCATGAGAGAGTTCTTTATTTTGGGAATAATATTGTGTGGTATCAGTGATACATACAATTTGATGTGTAGCGCGGGATCGAATGTTAAGTTGTGTGTCGAGTCTTGCAATGGTCACCAATAGTATGTTAAGCGTCTGTATATTGAAGCTGTCTTTCATTGTAGAAGTTATGTATGTAGATACGCTTATATTTTCTAATTAAGTAAGTAGACTTAAAAATTGGCTAACAGGAGCATTTTTGTTTTGTCATGAAAATACTACTTTTACTTGTTCTCAGATTTCTGGCTTGTTTTGTTTCCTTTCATCATTTGGCTGTAATAATAAATCGTGCTTTCCGAATGCTGTTTCACTTAGACGTCCATAAGGTAATTACGAAAGAGGTATATTCAAAGACAGATTAGAATAAATTAATATAGGGTTAAGTTCTTCACAAGAGTTTGCTTATCTACATTAATTCACGGAATATTCCACCGCAGTATTTACAATCAAGGTCGGAGGCTCTTGTTGGTGTTCTTCCACACCACAACAACGTGACGAATCTTTTAAAATAATTTAGAAAAACACCTAGGAAGTAGTACTAGGCTGTAGAACACAGCAGATAATTTCATTAAAAAAACTCTTAGAACCTATGCCATAGAATTTTATACATGAAATTAATAAATGGACTTTAAAGTAAATAACTATCGCGTGAATACAATCATCTGCCTGAATAAATGTCGAACGTTGTCATTTATGTATGCCGTCAATTCACGCTCTTGTTTTACTAGTTTTGAACACAAACCTGACGAGATGAGGGAGGGAGAGAGGGAGGAAGTTACAGGGTGTCGCTGTAAGGAACGTCGTTGACGTTGCCGACTGCTGCCACAGTTAACTTGCCACTGAACGCACGGGCAATGGCCTGGGGGCATAAAATAATTTTATTGTAGCAACACAACCTGTCACTAAACTTTTGATGAAGGTAGAATACCTTCATGTTCTATTAAGATTTTTAACTTGTTTAAAATAATTTAATTCTGTATGTATGAATTTTTCCATTCTTCATCCTGAGAGCAGAAAATTAAAAACTTCCCTATCTAATAAATTCCTACCAGGCGTCATATGCACTTGAACAGATGTCATTGCAAAAAATATCTAAAATTCGAATTTATGAACAAAGACGATATTCATAACCCTGAAGTCAAAATCAGAAAACTACAACCTATTTGAACTATATTTGGCGAGGCATGCTCAGCAGCTGGACACTGCACTACATCCTTCCATCCAAATATTTTAATTTCCACTGTGTAACTAGTACACTGGTTAGAACTATTCTGTTTCCTCCATCAGTAAAAATGATCCTTCCACAATGTTGCCACACGGGACACTTGGCGACAAATCAACCACAACGTAAGCAACATTCACCAGCAGTTGCCTGGTTTGAGCACTCGTGTGACACTCAACTATTGTAAATAAGGATACACAACTGAAGAGCCAACAGCTCACTGCCTTAAAACTTCAGGAGCAAATACGTAGCACTCGTGCTTGAGAGGTTACGCGTATTTGCTTGAACCAAAGGAGAGGAAGGAAAATACTTCCTTTGAGCATGTAACGCTCTCGAATTAAAGTGCTTCTGAGTCACAGTTACGCAAGTCAAAACTTCACCACAATGACCATCACTGATTGTGACGCACAGCACTGTCAGCCTCGTTACCTTCGTGACGTCAGCAGGGCTGACGGCGTCGATGGCTTTGACGGTGTCAGCGATGTTGCCGCTAGCGCCCGTCATCAGCAGGTGACGCCCAGTCCTCTGCACCTCACCACAACCCGAGTCTGCGAAATACAGAAATTATGGAACCCCTTGCGTTACCTTATGAGGTTGAACATATGCAAGCTAGGTAATAAAACCGAGTATGTCCAAAAATTTCACTTTCTTCGCTTTAGACTTGGTAATTTAACATTAGGAGGACCATGTCATATAGGAATAATCTTAAGTTCAGCTGCGCGGGTATCGAAACCCTATATGTATCCCTAACAGTTAAGACAGCCACCTAGAGAAGGAAACCATAAACCGGTGTCAAAAAAGTAAACCGTACGCCATTAAAAGCAGCAATGCATGGTGAACTAGCGAAAGAAAAATTCTTCAAATTCTCAATTGGCAGAACTCACGGGCAGTGAAGAGGGCGGTCTTAACTCGAGCCTTGGCACCCGCCACATCCTTGTCAGACGCCGTCAAGTTCTTGGCAGCCTTGACCAGCTCCGACACCACCTGTTCAGCACAATACATCATGTCTTCGTTTACTGCATGGTGCGTACACACAGTCTGTGCACAACACGACTTACATCAATTTTGGAACATGACGCTTAAGCAAATAAAATACGAAAAGCAAGATGCCAGAAAGCAGTGTACAACAGAGCTTGTGACGCCAAATGACGTTCACATCAACCACTACAACACAGCGGTTTATGTGGTGTTGCCAGAAGAACCAGCACAACATAACTCTGCAGCAAGGAGAGCTCTGTTCCCACGAACAGTTTCAAGTTGACATTCGCGTCATTAATTCATACATGAAAAGATGGTATTTTCAGCTTCAGCATATATATATAAAATTAATTTGGTACGAAACAAACCTATCAGAAACAATGTTCTATTAACTGTATGCATCAATATCGGCTTTTGATAAATCATCAAAGCGTTTCTGAGTCAAATACAAAACTGTAGGCTTCTTGAAATGTCTGTCGGACAAAGATGTCTAACAAACAAGAAAAGCAATAAGAAATGGAGATAATCCATTGGGGATAAACCGATGGGCATCAATCAATGGAAATAAAGGGTGTGGCCAAAGTCACATGATATATTTAGAATTAATTTATGCAAAAACTATTTAAGATAGAAACTTCAGGTAAATTGCAAACGAAAGAAAGGGTTTTGGAGTTTTCATTAAATAGGATATCATCTAAATGTCCACCATGTTGGTTTATGCACATGCGCATTCTTTTCGTAACAGAATCCATCACTTTTCTTAGCATCTCGGGAGGAATGTTGCGAATCTCTTGAGAAATGTTCTCTTTCAAATGTTCCAAAGTACGAGGCCTATAAATGTATACTTTTGACTTTAAGTACCCCCATAAAAAGAAATCCAATGGGGTCAAATCACAAGATCTAGGAGCCCAAGGAATATCACCAAAACGTGAAATTAATCGATTTGGGAAAATTGTCTTCAAAAGTTGAATTGATTCCTCTGCTGAATGGGCTGTTGCACCATCTTGTTGAAACCACATATTCCCATGTTGAATTTGAGGTCTTAAATATTCTTCAATGAATTTTCGATATGCAGCTCCAGTTACAGTCGCAGTTTCTCCATTCTGATTTTCAAAAAAATAGGGACCAATAATCCTTTCACTTGTCATACCGCACCAGACAGTAACCTTTAAAGTCAAAAGTATACATTAATAGGCCTCGTACTTTGGAACATTTGAAAGAGAACATTTCTCAAGAGATTCGCAACATTCCTCCCGAGATGCCAAGAAAAGTGATGGATTCTGTTACGAAAAGAATGTGCATGTGCATAAACCAACATGGTAGACTTTTAGATGACATCCTATTTAAATAAAAACTCCAAAACCCTTTCTTTCGTTTGCAATTTACCTGAAGTTTCTATCTCAAATAGTTTTTGTATAAATTAATTCTAAATATATCATGTGACTTTTGCCACACCCTTTACATACAGGGTGGCTAATCCAACGGGCTCAGACTTTTACCTTTGGAGCTTGAGCTGCAGACGCCTTGACGCTGAAGCCCAGCAGTCCAGCGTCAGAAAAACTGACGCTGTAACCCACGATCTTGGCCGAGGTATCGCCCTGCAGAGCACGGACCAGCACAGAGGACGAGTTGCTGCCATACTTGACACACGGGCCTCCCCCTAGCACCTGTGCAGCCACCTCCGCCACAATGCTGTCAGAGCCACCCAGTCTGCGCAGTGGGTCGTGCTTATAACAATGGGTAGTACACACTAGTATCATCACTAGTTAGTCGATAGTTTCAGTGGAGAATGTCTTCTAATCCACAGGAACGTGTCTAACCCTCCTTTTTCCCTTCAGCAAGTAAAGGATCATCAACAACAACCAGAGCACAAGGACATGATGAAGGCTAGTCTAAAGGCACGTAGCTAAATCCGACTGTACATTTCTCCTCCAGATGAACTGAGTACACTGGCACTTTCCCCTACACCAGGGGTCGGCAAACTTTTTTACCCGTCGACCCCTTCATAGGATATTTGTACTTACATCGACCATCTCCATGCACACACATACAAATAGCTGAAAAAAAATGTTAAACCAATATTGACATTTTTGATGACCAAAAATGAAGAGAAATGTTAGAAACTAAACCAATCTTATGTTGTACCCTATACAATGTTTGAAGATATATATTAAGAGAAAGAGGCAGTCTTCACTGATATGAAGTAAAAAAGAAAAGAATAGAAGTTTACCTACCTATAGAGAATTTTGACTGTTTCGAAATCTAACAATATTTATCCTTGAAAAATTGATATGAACTTAATTATATAAAACAAATGTGCTACTTGACAATAATGTTAACTGCCATGGAAATACGCAATACGCTTTTTATCAAAAAAGAATAATGAAAAATACATTAACTTACCTATTTATCAATAAACTTGATATTGATGAGATGGATGAGCTTGATGAGCAGCAGCAAGGCTATTAATATTTGGTTTAAAATTTGTAAGCTTTAACCGTAAATCACCACGGTTTTCCACGTTTAGTCTATTTCTCTACTTTGTTAGAATCGCATTCGCATGGCTAAAACCAGCTTCAACCATATATATCCTTAATCGACCCCCATAAATTTATCGACCCTTTCAGTTCTGTCTTCGACCCCCAGGGGTCGATATCGACCACTTTACCGACCCCTGCCCTACACGAAGGAGACACCGAGGTATAAGAACAATCTTTGTGAGGGAGATACTCCCAGTATTCCTACCCTGGCTTCCTGAGTCCTGTTCTGCAATGTACAAACGAATTGAAAGAAGTGTCAACGGAATACCTATTTTTGGCTTACTGGAACTCACTGTGTTACAGACACTGAGTTTGCACTACACAGATGTCAGCTCAAAAAATGTACAACTAAAACAATTACGTGTTCTCGCACTCTACAGAAAGACAGCTTCCTTCAAGAACTGATTTCATTTACTCTATCACTTCGTAGAGAAAGTCTAAGCAAAAAAGTCGTGAAAACTAAGCAGTCAAAAGAAAGTTAATCTTAACGCTTAATAACGCTCTACAGAAAGCACATATCTAAAAACTAAGCACTGATTCATGAACTGAGCGCTTATCTAAGACTCGTGTAACAAAATTTAAAAACCTTGCGTAGCTCCATAAGTTGTCTACAATAATTGAACGTTGCTTAAATCATTTGATCACATGGAAAAACAGTCAAAATATGCATTATTCCTCTTTCTGCTCTACATATTTAAAAGCCTGTTAAGCACGGCTATTTTCTATCAGATTTATTCTAATTTCCCTCTACCTACGCATTTACTCTATTTTCTTAATAAGCTTCCATTATCTCCTCACGTCATCCAGTCTCTCCCCTCCCTTCCCCCCACATATCCAAGGTACTCAAAGGTGCATGAACTTCCACGGGGGCACACGAGTGTTTCATAAAGAGGTCCTGAGTAATCATTACACTACAAACCTTGTGTTTTACAAAGTATAATTATGAGTGTTAGAGTATCATTCGGACTCAGACCGTGTTATCAAAAGTAGGGTGTTCATAGAGACCTCTGACATCAGTAGGGGGTTCGTGGGGGAAATAAAGTTAAGCAACACTCACTTAGCACCCTCCCCCGCGATGGCAACATTCGCCACACTGCCCCCCGTCTCATGCCTCAGGTCACCCCCCAGGTACTTGGTGGGGGTGCTGGCGGGGACGGAGCCCCCTGACAGCCCCACTGCCTCAGCGCCTGACACCAGCACGCCGTGGTCCACACCAGTTCCCACCACCACCAGGCCGGCGGCACCGTGTGTGGCAGACACGAATGCATTCAACTGCGTAAGCAAAATGTGTCAACACAAATGTTGGAGCTGTCCAGTACATGCACATCTTATTGGTTACAAGATTTACAGTATATTGTCAACAAAAATGAATGCCAAAACTCAAAGAGAAGTAAAATCCTCCAAAATAACAAAATGTTAAAGACCTCAGTGCCTAATATTCCATACGCAATTTAGATACTTTCAACTTTTCTTTGTACAACATTATCATTTTGTATATTTTTAATTTCTTTACATGTCACATCGTCTTGCACATTCTTTATTGTTTCAGACACCAAAGCTTCATTAAGGACATATCTTATGAAGCAAGATATGATCTAAGGCAGAAGTGGCCAACCTTTTGTATATCATGCGCCACTTCCCCTATAATATAAGATCAGATGCGCCAATTTTGTACAAAATCATGAGAGTATTGAACATATTGAAACACATTAATTTATTCCCTCCAGGACAAACGCAATGCGCCATCATTAATCGTTCAATGCACAGCATGTGGCGCATGCGCCGCAGGTTGGCCACCACTGATCTAAGGCAATACCACAATACCAACGCTTGAGTGCAGTACCTGGTCAGAGGATATCTTGTCGACATTGTAGGGCGGGACGTAGATGGAGTTACCGAGGGGCTGGGCCCTGAAAGCAGCTTTCCCCAGCAGGTCAACCACTCTGTCCTCAGCAGACAACTCGAGAGTGGCACTCAGACGAGCAGAGAGGTACGGGTTAGGCAGCTCGTAGTAGCGGTACGAGTTGTTGCTCGTCAGCGAGGCGAGCAGGCTCAGAGTCTCCGCCCTGCACACACTTTAACTATCATGTGTCGTTCATGATGACTATAATAGAGTAATATACATCTTGGCGTGTCTGTGTGTTCCATAATGAATATTAAAAAGTAATGCCCTTCGATTCTACATAAGTAATTACAGCAATACTCCACATGCCTACAATCCATGCTGAGAATTACCTAGCACATCAAGCATTAAATATCAACAGCCTGGTGTTCTCTGACCTACACAGCACAGCCTACATCATATGTCAATCAATATGTACTTTTTTACAAACTAGCAAAAAAAATTTATTCAGAGAAATTTGTTTTCTCGGGAGGTGCATAATCGTAAGACGACAGGCATGGAATAAAGTTTGTGGCCCATCTAGTAATTGCATTTAGTTCCCTTTGATTGCATAACATTGGCTAATGCGCATAATATTAGTGAAACATCACAGCATGACTCGCATGTTTTTGCCGGTATCATATAAACTGAACTGGCCACAAATTTGTAATACATTCCATCATGTGAATACTAAAATAAATATAACAGAAACCAAACTAAACTAGCAGAAATCCGTGTACATTACACGATTTCAATAATTAACTCACTTCCAAGCATATAAGGTTAGGTATGAAGGAAATGTATTTTATAGGCATTCTTTGATATGGAAATATTCCTGAAATAATTACTGTAATTTGAAATCAAATTTTTATGCAATGCAAAATTTTCATATAATTCAGTTTACATTAGGGTAAAAATATAATTTTGTTTGAATATTTTATATACAATTTCACTATACAATCAACATAGTGATTGTTCAGTGAAATACAATTACTATGTTGATGATTGCATCACCCCACAAGCAAACTTTTCCATTGTGACAGCAATTTAGTAGCTCTCCTTGAGATCTAAAAACAGAACAGAAGCGACATATGACATTCATGAGACCTATATTAAATTATTTGTTATTTATTTCAATTGTGTTCAGCCTTCGTTCTTGGTTTCGTGCTCTTATATTTGAATTATGCTCAATTATCGCTTCTTGGCTCATACTCGCTCTTCTTTCCTGGTAATGATTTCTTAAATCGTTCAAGTAAACATCTCTTTCCTCTTGAGTCATGCGAGCTCTTCTTTCAGCTGCTCTATTCCTAGCTTCCACCAATTCATGCTCTCTATCCGTGGCATTCATATTGTGTCTTCGTACCATAAAGGTCCTGTTCATACCTCGAATAGATTGCCATTCTTCCGTTCTTAGTCTATCTCGAAATCTTCTTTGTCTCTCTCTGGCTAATTCTCTCTTCCGCTCCATTGTGAAGGGCGAACACAGTGCGAGTAGCTTAATAAATAATGGTATGATAATATTTATTGGTACTTTTAACCATCTCGTTTACTAATTATTATAGTTACTAATTATTCTTCTTGATCTCTCGCCACAAAGTCAAATAATTATTGTTCTTGATCTCCAGCCACAAGGGCAAATACGACCCCTTGTATATAGTATCTTCGTAGACACGATACCGCCAGTCACGGCGCCTTCATAATAATGAGGAGCGTTACACACGAACTTAGTTTTAAGCGTATTAATATATAGATAGTACCAATTTTGCATAAGAGATGCTCCTACAACTGAATGAAGACTCAGCATCAACTGCATCACTCACACGCTGTCTCTGTTGCTGGCGAGGGCGTACATAGCCACCTCCCTGTCAGAGACCACGTTAAGGGTTGCCCCAATCTGCTGCAGCGTCCTTTGCATGTTGAAACCTGTGCGCTGAGTAGAGCTGAGTCCTGCTGATGCACACAGACGCAGCATGTGGCTCACACCTGGTGTTGTGTCATACCGAGATCCTCCTCTGCAATGTGGTCATTGTTAGGGAGAAAATAGCAGTCACCCTCCAGTGAGATCTTAACCTCACCTCTGCAGCAGACATCTCTGGCTCTGCAAGAAACACTTGCAAAGCCACAAAACTATTGGCAACCTGACCACGACC
>VCRD01008137.1:0-18581 GCA_006783055.1 Trinorchestia longiramus
ACACACAAGTAATTTGAGGTTGTGTTATAAGACTTGCAGAGTTGACGCGTAATGGTGCATAGACGCACAAGTAATTTGAGATTGTGTTATAAGACTTGCAGAGTTGACGTGCAATGGCGCGTACACGCGTAAGTTGTCTCCAGCTCTAACTCAGCCACTACAAACAAGCTGCTCCTCAGAAGCATGGAAGTCAGACAAACATGTATGCTGGCAGGAGCGACGACCGTACGAGGGTTCCATACTGCTTAGTTGTGCAAAAGCTTCAGAACAAAACACGACAGTGACGTAAAACGCGTTCTGTCCAACGTTCTTATATAATCAACTACTTCTCTTCATTCGAGAGAGAATTGGGAAACCTGTACATCTATTAGGAATATACTCGTACTCATCTTCTAACACCCCTACCAGCTACACTTACCTACACATGAACACTATCATGTATAAATACCTAATTCTCATCTAGAACATGGTGTGGAAATTCAAGATGAAGTCATTCGAGCAAACAAGCTTGCGAACCAATCTGGGGGAGAGCGTCTGGAGGCGGTGTAATTACTCGGTGTGGAGAGGCAGTTCCCTCACCGCACTCCACAATGCAGTCATTACACCGCCGGCCGAGGCTTTGTCTAACACGTTCACTCCTCCACATGTGCTCCCTCTTCCAGGCATAAATGACCCTTTAATAGTCAATATACTAAGTGCACCAGCCCCATGAAGAGGCTTATTGTAATGACTTCTATAGAACGACTACCTGCTTTCATGCAATTTATCAAGAAGGGTTTTTGAATTGCGCGAGGCTTTTTAATGTTCGAATGCTTCTATTAAGGCTCAAGTTAAAACTTTGAAAAGTTGCATCTTAGAGTTGACTAATAATTGACAACACGTTGAATGCTTCTGTATTCTTGCATGTTCTATCAAATTTGAATTTAGTATGCTAGCGTCAGCAATATCTGCTTCAACAGTTTCAAAAAGCTAATCAAATATATTCTGGTAATTTATGTAATAAAAAATATAATAAAATTATTTTGTCCATGGAGGGCCTTCAAACTTTCAACTCCTGCACCCATTTCTCATAACTGTATGAACTTCTGCTTTGTACGTACCTTTATTTTATGTCTGCATGAGTAAACATAAGAGCTTTTTCTGGCATAGCTACATTGATGAAACTGATGCCCCACACACTCAAGACTATGCAGCTCTGGGCATTATGTCGGCCACACACTCAAGACTATGCAGCTCTGGGCAGTATGTCGGCCACACACTCAAGACTATGCAGCTCTGGGCATTATGTCGGCCACACACTCAAGACTATGCAGCTCTGGGCAGTATGTCGGCCGCACACTCAAGACTGTACAGCCCCGGACATTATTTCGGCCGCACACTCGAAACTATGCAACCCTGAGCATTATGTCGGCCGCACACTCAAGACTATGCAACCCTCAGAGTACATCCATCAAACAACTGAAGTCTTGACGTGATGACAATGACCGTCTCCGCCAGTCATGCCCCTTATGAATGCGTCTCTTTCCAGTGCCAGCGAGTGCTCCTTTAATGTCCTCTTAAGTGATCTCGAGCTCTCGAGGTTTTTCTTCAAACTTCCTTTTCAGTAACTTTACTGTTCTGTGAAAGTTTTAAAGCCCTGAACATGCGCGAAGGAGAGTTTCAGTTTTAGGTTCATCTAGTAGAGAGTAACTGAATGATTATTGACTTATATTTTTAAGTAACATTAAACGGTTTCACTGTCGATCAAATAATTGTCTTAGAAATGTTGCATGGAATAAGTCAGTGTCACCTAATTCTAGCAGCTGTACAAAAGTAATTTAAGCTTTTAATGTACACCTTAGAGCTAATTTTAAACGACCAATTAGGTTTTTCAATTTGTTTCCCTTATCCAATCTAAAACGCACATAAGCATTGAAAACAATGATTGCAGAGGAACGTTGATCACAGGGTACCTTAGAATTCCATCACAATTGAAATATGCATCTCTCCGTGTGGCTAATTTTCTCTTAAACCACAAATAAACACTTTTTCGGTGCTAGTCGACATCGATTTTGACCCTGACACATCGATCTGACGTACATTTCCGTGCAGAAGTAGGAGAGAAGATGCGGATACACGAGTAGTCACGTCCATCCCCCTCTCCGTCTCGTGCTGTCATGGCTGCCGGAAATGTTGCTGATGTCTTCTTTCAGAGCTTGCACTCGAAGAATAAATTGCCCTTTTGATGCAATTCCTCCGACATGTTGAGAATTGAAACAGAATATAGTATGTATGAGCTATTTACTTGAACGAATATTATTATTTTTACAATAATATATAGGACGTGAGCTACTTACCTGAATAACAATTTG
The DNA here is from genome assembly GCA_006783055.1 of Trinorchestia longiramus. Taxonomy (NCBI): domain Eukaryota; kingdom Metazoa; phylum Arthropoda; class Malacostraca; order Amphipoda; family Talitridae; genus Trinorchestia; species Trinorchestia longiramus. The sequence goes on from VCRD01008137.1 coordinate 2,352, forward strand.
CTGAAGAAGTCGAATTAGGTAAGAATAATAATGTTCAAAATACAAATGTGTGTAGCGAATGGTTTATACTTTAATTGGATTTCGACGAAGAATATTCGCATTTTTTGCAGGAACATCGTGTACCATACTTAACAATAGATGTTTCCTAACGGCCAAAAAATTCTTTCGTAGAATATTTCTAACTTTTTCGAACATAAATTAACGTGCAACAGCTGTAACTTGGAAGGAAAACGCGCTTACAGAGCTCTCAAAGTTTACAGTTTCATTACTTTAGTACGTTTTATTATAGATTACATTAATGAAAATTTATGTATCAGTTACCGTGAATTAAAACTGAAATAAAAACATGCAACATACTCGTATTTCGTCATACTGAGAGCAAAATGTTATACACCTCTGAACGTCTGGATACATCGCTCGCAGTGCCGTGAGAAGCTGAGTGACCTTGAGGGAATTTAACGACTGCAAAAATAAACTTGAACAACACACGCATGTGTTATTGCAGTCTTGCTGTGTTTCGTGCGCTCTTCTTCAGCGATGCAACGACATGACTCACACCTCAACGAAATCACGCAGTCAGCCATAACAAATATTAGTAAAGTAAAAGTAGAGCAAAATTGTTTTAGTCACTCTTCTATTTTAGCTATCGTTGATGTCGTAGTCTGATGTATAAAATTCGTCTTTCAAATGACTTTGTAAGCAATTTTTTCTAGAAGTGCATCTTTATCTAGGTTATAATGTTCAAGATTAATATTATATTCTTTTTGTAGTTGTGTACATTAATTAAATATCTGAAAATCTCGCGTATGCAAATAAATTTCTGAAATGAAATTTTAATTGAGACAGAAAATGCTGAACCGCAACAACCATGCATGTACAAATACTTCAATCACATTTCTTCTCTCCAAAGCTTAGTTCGTCAGTCATAAGTCACACAGTTTCTCCTGTAATTTCGTACCATTTATTCAAGTGATGTGGAAAATCGTGCACTTGGACCTGCTATCACAACCGCATAATTGGCAACGTCTGAAGCACTGCTAAGTGTTCCACACCAAGGGTGTAATGAGTGGATCAACTTATGTGCGGATTAGCGGTAATTTTCCGCTACATCTGTGCTGATAAAGGCTCCAACCCCGTACGAGCGCTAATGTTTGCACAGGTGGGGCACATTAAGAACGGTCATCGGTCGTTTGGCCGACTGTAAGTCATGTTGCCACCTGCTTATCCACCGCAAATCCTTGCATGAGGGATGCATCGATCCTTCAGAGGGAGCTGTACATCATGGCCACAACTTATCATTGAGGTGTGCCGATGGTGATGGAAGCTCACTTCAGGTGATGAATATTTATTGAGAGGCGCAAGGAAGCATCGCTAATCATCGCCGCCGTTTTCTGTCAAATTTATGGCCGTGGTGTGCACCTGGGCCTGCAGAGATCACTATGAAGTAACCGGTTTTCATGAGACCGTTCTTGAGGGCATCATGAAATATTTAAGCTTGCAGTCGCTTTTTCTACGAAGCTTAAAGCACATAGAGCTTCTGAAAACTTCTTCTCGTGGTGCAAATTCAATTTAGTACTAATAAAGTTGAAAAATTGTTGTTATTTTCTTACTGAAGCACAGTGTTATGTGAGCTCTATTCTAGGAAATTGCTTTTAAGCACTACGATATGAGGAAGCACAATGCCTCACTCAACCAATAACCCTGAAGTTTTCCGGCCCTGGTCTGCATATTAAGTTCTATCGGCAGACACGTATTCAAATATGGTTGATTTCCATGACATGAGTTCGACTTCCGATTTCTGAACAAATTTTAATCATCCACCGTTTATACTATGAATATGTCGCACTTAATCAGTCTTCTCAACCTTAACTCCGATTAAGCATACTCTCATCATGTTAACCCGCTATTTTTTCTCCTCCGTTTGGACTGGTTTTTTAATACAGTAATCTATTTTTTATCATTTTCCTACGTGTAGAAACTTCAAATTTCAGCTGAAGAAAAATTGGGTAGCCAGTGCTGATAGGTAGCAGTAAAGTGACCCATTTTATATTTCTGAATTGCAAATCTCAGTGTAACCTGTGCTAAACTAATTGTGTCTGAGTAACTGGAATGTTTGTTTTAATATCCGTAGATTTTTTCGAACAAGTTCCCATTGCTCGCATCAGTCGAGTTCACGATTTTTGCTCAAGTTTGAGGTGTCATTTAGTGACTTTGGTATTGTTTCAATCGTGGACTGGTGAAGAAATTGTAGCCATAAATGAGATGATTGCTGGTCAGGAACAATACACAGCAACTTTTCACTGCATATCGCTCTGTAATGATCAGGCTTTAAAACAAAAATAAAGCCTGAAATCTGGTAACACATAACCCATTTTTGGCTTGATATTTGAATCATTTTTACTGATTTTTTTTTATTATACTTGAATTTTAGATTTTTTAAATTCATTTTTGTTAAATAGGGGGTCACATAGCAATACTTTTCAATAATCTGAATTGTAGGCACAAAGTGAGGGATTGAAAATCAAGCTTTAGAAAAATATTAAATAGTTGTGTATAAATAGTCAGAGATTTCTTTTAATTTTTAAGAGAGACAATAAATTATGAGAAAGCTCTAGGTAATCATAGCCTGAATCTTAGATATTCTGACCACAAGAAGAAAATTTGAATTGCGCTTCGCACCGTAATTGAATCCGGAAATAAATGAAAATTTATTCACAAAAATTACTGAAGTGAGACTGTCTAAATAAATGCACCGCTATAAAAATTCTATGAAATAAGAAATTAAGACGACATTTAAGTCCGTAAATACAGCATTTTGTGCGCACATTTACAGTAGTTCTATGGAAGAATGTACATTGAAAAAACAGAGTGGCCTTATAAAGAAAATGTGTCCCAGACAACTATGAATAAAAATAACATTTACTAATAAAACTGATGCTCGAATGACTTAAATCCACAAATAAAGTGATTAGCAGATAATAAATCCAAATTTCATGATAAATAAAAGTACTAACGTTATTACCTTGCTTATGCAGCGGGCGCTTGTACTGCAATATTAAGGAGCTCGTAGATCCACGAGAGAGAACAGTGCCGGCTAACCGTACCCCGGCGTGACCTCATCGATTTGGTTGGTCAAGTAATTGTACTCCGTTGACCAATCAAGAAGCGCCATTGACCAGTTCATTACCTGACTCTGTAAAAAAAACGCTGTAATGGAAGTAACGGTCTTTCTCATTGGTCAGGATCGATTCAGTAGCTCCAGGTGTACTAATTAGTAACAATGGAGTCAGGGGCTACAAAGAAGTGGCTCACCACACACACATAGGGGGCTGCCGTCTGTCCTCTGCCGCTGCACCAACATCATTAAAATGGATCTCATTTCTAGAGCACTTATTCTTTTAGAGTGATTGTTTTAGAGATATTTTTACTAATTGAAAAAAGTATAAAAACGTAAATTCTGAAGACATTTTGCATCAACTGCAGCGTGGTTCGTTACGAAATTTTTAAATTTTATTCTTAAATTGTATTTTGAAAAGGTGTAATTCTTTGTATCGTTTTCTTAAACTGTTCTATGCACCTTATGAACAATTTTAAAAGGCAATTGGTTTTTTTATATTATTATTATACTTTTTACTGTTACCTTTCTAAAAAGTTATTTTACTATAATTACCATATACTATGGTACTATGACATGCTCAATATTTCACTCCACAGCCTCCCAAAAATCACTTTCATCTTGAAAGTACGCCAAGATTTTAATTGTAATTTTCTAAGACAGAAATTATTATTGAAGCTCGATATCAATTTTGAAAATTTAATTCACGTGTATTTTCGAACGTGCTTTGAAATTGAAGGGTGGAAAGCACTAGTGGACTACTTGCATTTTTTCCCACCGGAGAAAATGCAAGTTGTCCACTAGTGCTGTCCACCCTTCATATAGTAAACTACAGGATCCTAATCGCCTCTGTCTGCGCTGTGTTAGCGACAGCACGGGAGTGGACTACTTGCATTTTTTCCCGTGGAAAATTTATTATATTTACCATGGGAAAAAATGCAAGTAGTCCACTAGTGCTTTCCACCCTTCAATTATCCATCTCCTGGCTTCGAAATCAATTGTTGAAACGGTCTATGAAGTCTCACACGTAACCCTAAACTACTGAGATTAAACAATCATGTGAAGATCAATCCTTTCACTTCTATTAACGGAAAACGATTCCTCCTACAATGCAAACTACTACCATTCTTTTCGTCCGGCTTGACCCAGGAATATAATATTACATAAGGCAACGTTACCTCAAATAAGATCCATTGCTCTGATTGACCCAGCAACATTAACCAAATGACTTTAATATGCTGGCCAAAATTAGGGCCCTGGCCTCAGGTCTCACGCAAGGGTGAGAGCAGCTAAGTTGTGTTGCGCAACAGCTGCTTTCTACACAAGAGGTGCGCGCTGATCGATATTCCTTTTAGCGACACTGACTAATTTTCTGGCCACAGTCCATTGATGCCAGGCGCACTGTCGAAATTATTAAGCATTGCCTCCTACGCTGTTCTTAGCTAAGCTCTGCCTCTGAAGCGTGGCAGGTTGACTCAAGTGACTCCTATGAAGGAGTCATAAAGTCAGGCAAATCTGGGTCTTGGATATGGAAGTAGGAATCAAATTTTTATTTCTTGAGCGTTTCATTGATTTTGACTGTCGACGTTATGCAAATTTGTCAATGTGCGAGAAAATTTTAATCAATGAATTTTTATCTTTAATCCAGTAACTGAAAGTTTTTGAGTGCTGAGTGAGACAGTACACTCATGCCTTCCTTAAACGCAATTCCTATTAGTATGTACAATTAAACATGTATATAAGTATATATCTGTATACGTCTTCCAGGAAATTTTGAAATGCTCCCTTACCATCACCGGTTTGCTACTTATTTTGCTAGATTTTATTATAATTCCTATTATGTATATTTTATTTATAATAATTTTTATTATCGGCTAAAACACCGTAGACACGCCAATAAAAAATAATCACTACGAGTAGTTTAATCGATTTAGTAACTCTTTTATATCAAAGTGAACTTTTTCAGTCATTAATTAGCACAAATAATATGACACATATATGTAAAATTAAGAAACTTCCTCAAAATTTATTGAAACCCTTTTTTTCTGGTGAATAATACAACACTTAGTGTTATATTATCAAGTTGTGTTGTGTTCACATAAATTTTTCAAACGAAATTCTACCAATTTGTCAGTCTTTCTAAATTCCTGATGCTATAACATGAATTCATTTAATTTTATACAATTCAATCGTGCTTGTGGTATATGATCAACATACAGAATTATGCAGTGTAGTCTATTGTTCATCATGATGATAAGCAAAGAATAATATGGTGATACTAGTACATGCCTCAGCAAGATATCAACAACCCAAAGTAATGTTGGAGTTAGGATATCACTACAATTATTAAAACAATAATAAATGACCGAGCACTCAGTACTCTATTTCTAGAACATTTTTATTTTCCAGTGCAAAGACGGCTTCACCCCAATTTCGAGGTTTTTTCTTAAAAGCATTCGCTTACGTCCGATCTCATTTGAATAGGACAATTAATCAAAGGCTCCTCGATGCGTATACTCTGACAATGGAGGCTCCGTATTCTTCCGTGCGCTTCATTGCATCGTTGGGGGCACCCCGCAGCGCCTCTGTTTGGCCTGTTTAGCCTGCACAGTCATCACCACAGCTCTCCTTCACTCCTACAACTCCACTCAATCTTGGCTTTTCATTTTCACGTTAAAAGTCCCTCAGTCGAGATCTACGGCATGGATTGACCAGAAATCGATGCATGCGTTCCCCGTGCATAATGTAACCAGGTGCTGAGGTTTGTTGAGAATGCCACTTCAGTTAATAACACGAAGAGCAGAAACGTCTTTTAAAGTGAGGATATATGCTGGAAATTTAAGAATTCTTACCTTCTCTTCATCAAATGAATAAGAGTTGCACAAGAACACCACTGAAACTGGCTATTTCGTATATGAAATCTCCATACAATTTAGTGACACTGTTTAATTGCAAATCTTAAGAGGTGCGAAGGAGCCTGTATCACTTTTTTGACGTCCTAAAAATACGTATAAATTATAGCAGATCTTCCTATTAATATTTTAATAATATTTCTGTTGACATACGCCTATATGAGGTCAGGAGTACAAAATAATGAAAGCAGTACTGAGTATACCAGTGAAAAGAACAGTGATCAATAATCTGCAGATTATGATAACGGTCGCAATTATTTTCCTTTCGGGTGTACCTCAATATTTAACTTTCAGCTCAATGCAGTAAACTGATGAATATTTTTTATTTAGGGTTAATTAATAAGTTCATTCCTGAATTATCATCTGTAGTCATTTCGTCAATTATACCGAAGTTGATTCGTGGATTATTTAGAAGTGAATTCATGGATGATTTAGAAGTCCCTTTTCCCACTGCAAACGCGTTTGTTGCATAAGTACTAGATAATTCCAATGGAAATTCCATGGTTCAGATTTGATTAATTTCAAATTATTATAAAAAGGAATGCATTAAAAATTTAAGACAATTTATTGAGCATTAAATGAATATATAGAAAATTTTCATTCTGTATCTTATCTACCGATAATATATCCTTGACAGTGCCCTGGAAATTGCACGATTTGAAAGTGATAGAATGAAGGATTTATGAAATAAAATACATTTTTCAGTTTTACCTGCGGTACTATGAGAACCTGAATATTTTTCATGAATATAGTATACAGAACTTCCATTCTGTATCTTATCTAACGATAACATGGCCGCGTATGAGAAGAATGCTAATAAGGGGAAGAAAGTGCGTATTTTACAGTAATCCGGGCACTTTTGTATGCACAATACAATGCTTATAATACATGTATATCCGTTCAGATTTCATTTCAATAATTTTCTTCAGTATTAGATAGGAAAAAATAGGACGAACAAACAAAAATAGATAGAGAGTGAAAGAGAGATGAAATACACTGTCTATTATATTAGTAGATTACGAGGACCATATATATCACGTGTTTAAAATACTCAGCAGCTCTTACATATTTTCGGGTTGAAAAACACAAAGGCGGTCCTGTAATGCTTACTGTATTACTGGGGCGATCTTCACACTGTTTATGATGCGCTGTAGCGTATTAGAGTCCCAATGTGTACCCCATGTGTACCCCATGTGTACCCTATGTGTACCCTCATGTATGCACCCATAATCTCTCGTTATTATTTGAGCTTAGCTGTTTTTTACTTGACCAAACTCATTTTTGATCACGAATCATAACGTTGAATCGACAGAAATTCAATGTAGTCTATTCCTATAAGACTAAATTATAAGCATGGAGGGTTCAAAATGAATTCGGTGGTGCTCATTTTCAAATAGTCTTCAAAAATCAACATCTTAATTGTCCAATCACTCATGTCGTGCAGGCAACTAACTCACGTCGTGCAGGCAACTAACTCACGTCGTGCAGGCAACTAACTCACGTCGTGCAGGCAACTAACTCATGTCGTGCAGGCAACTAACTCATGTCGTGCAGGCAACTAACTCATCAGGAAGGTCCGCTCTTGCACGAAAGTTTTATTGACACTCACACATTGAAGCGCAATGCCATGACTGGCACGTGTTGCCATCCATAGAACGGGTCCAGCATCATTAATCTGCGCCACGATTAATCAGTGCAATCGTGACGTCTATGAATGCCAACAGCCTCGGCGTTTATGATTACTTCTGATACGAACGAGAGCTCTGCAACAGCGACAGCCTGCCCGTCACGCTGCTCTGCTTTTGAAACTTTCTTCAGTATCTATATTTGGAAAGTTAAACGGTGTTTCGAATTCGCTTTTACAACGTTTATGAGCCATTGAAGCTACGTGTAAATCTATTGTTATCTGTATTTTGTAGTAAGCTTAATATTTCTTGTTATACATACAAGCTCATTTTGTAATTTATTTTACTATTTGCATTGTTCTTTTTCGTTTCTCATGCTGACAACGGCGATAATTCTGTCATTAAGCGTATTATTTCACGGCAAACGTCATCCAAACCCAAAGTAATTTTTGAGTTTCGTAGCTCCCCTCAAAATTATTTTTACAAGCAATCATTTGTACATATTTTAGCTTTAACCAAGACCCACGAATGAAATATACGAAGCAGTAAGCAATTAATCCTAAAAATTGAATGATTTGCACAGCAGCTCATAAACAAAGATGTTTTCTTCGCTGCATTCTGTGGTCTGGTCTCAATAAAGCTCTATAGTGACTCTTTGTATTATGAATTTGTGTCAACACTGAAGTTTAAATTTCTAAATTTCTCACAACTCTGTTGAAGTGAGCACTACGCTTAAATTGCAAACCATTCATTCTATTTAAATTCATTAAATAATCATGAAATATTTTTTCAACCATTGCAGTCTGATGTGTCGAATAAACCTAATAATTTATTGAACAAATTTTTAGTATATGTTCGTTATAGACTTCCAGCAACGTCAGAAGCAATTCCTTATATGCATTTCAACTCATCAACTACTTTTCCCCGTATCATCTTTTTCTTTACATTATTCAAGTATTAGTAATACTAGTAGTAGTATAAGTAGAAATAGAGGTAGTAATGCAGTGAAAAAAACAGGCCACCCCGCACTGACGACAGTCACAAGAATGTTTGAAACTCAAATAGGTAGCAGGCACGAGGACGAGCTGGGATGGGGATGAAGGAGGAAGGTGGTTGCTGGGAGTATCGTGGCTTGTCTTAAGATGTTAGCATTAAGAATTGGAGCGCCAATAACAATGCCTGCACTGTATACTATGCCAGAAACAAAGTTGTTTGTTGTTTGCTGCAACATAGAGCATGTGTTGTCAGAGCGAGGCGGTGCTGAGAGAAGAAGAGGGTGACGGTGTGGTGACCACCGTGGTGGGAGACTGCACCACGTCCTGCTCTGGTTGCTGTAGTTCCAGTACTGAATTCTTTGTTGCTAGGATTATTGATCTCAAATATTTCAGTGGTAACTAGAATATCTGTTTGAAGTTCTTAGCAGTCAGATGTAAGTTAAAACTTGGGGTACATTCGGTTAGGTTTCCATTGTATCTGTACCTCCTGCGTTCATTAGTGGTTTTGTTAAATTTAGTACCCAAACTCTATTAGTTTAGGTATAAAGAAATAGACAGTTTCAAAATAAAACATCCTTATCAGGAATGTAGACTCTTGGCCTACCCTTAATAGTGGCTACAGCATTCATTTTACCTATATCCCGATGGACTTTTGAAGGTCCCCATGCTGGCGATGATGAATGTAGCTTCTATTTAAGAGCCGGCTTCTATATTTCATTTTGCAACAAGAGTGCTAACAATCCACGGACCAATGCAGAGTCAGCGCTGTGTAGTATGACTTCATCACCAGAATAACTAAAGAATTCTGTTACTTTCATAAATTTTCGAGGCTCTTACTATAATTGACGTTAAACAGTACGAGTTCATCATCAAAGTAACGTAAACATTTCATTATTTTCATTCATTTTAGACTTAGACTTATACATTCGCATGTGTGTGATGCGTGTAATGACAATAATCATCTGTCGTCTTGCTCTCAAATGAGCATCTATAAGAATTTCAACGGCTGCAATTAGTTTTGGCGGCGTACGTTCGCCGTTGCAATGACTCTTTTGACAGAAAAATGTTATTAAAAATTCTCCGATTGACTTTCTGAGGTACAAACAATTTAAAATTCATCACTTTTTCACACTGAATTCAGAAATATCCTTCGATTAAAACGCCCATTGAAGGGTGAAAAAGTATGATATTTCTTTCACATTCATGTCTACAAAAAGAGGAACGTAAGGAAGGAAAGGGAAATAATTTTCACTAGTTATCTGTCTGAGCTCTGTATAATGTGCTTGTATGAGTCTGTGTGTTTTGTTCTTCCATTTGCTGGACGACTTAGCAACACTACCTGCAAAATATTCATGCTTCAAATTAGAGAGACAATATATTAATTTATGAGGAGTTTTGAGTTACAGAGTGAAGCGGATTATTAAGACAATGTGGTCAAAATGTTTATTTATCAAGGTGTTGCAACTTTGTGTTTGAAAGCGCACTGGTTATATATAAATTGAGGTCACTGTTTGACTATCTCATGTCAAATTCCAAATTAAAGCAGTTCATTTGCATTTATTGATGTGCTCAAAGCTCATCTTCCTCTCCCATCTCATCTACTCACTAACAAGCATGCACACATTAACATTTGCGTTCACTTTGGTGGCCACGATCCTAAACTGAATGTCCTGATGGACATGATCCCTTTCGCGTACACGAACACTCAGTCAACGCTTCGGATGCCCCAAACGGAAGAGCAAAAAGATCATTATGGGATTAGATAAGGCGGATGCACCATCAAATCTGGAACTCCCCTCACCTGCGGTGCCCCTTCCTCTTCCTCCATGGGGCAGTGACAGTGATGAATGCTCCCACACCTCCCCCTGTTCCCACACCTCCCCCTGCTCCCACACCTCCCCCTACTCCCACACTTCCCCTTTGATCCTCAACCCCCTCTGCCGGAGGATATTGTAACCCCTAAACTACAATGCTTTGATGATCGTCATTTTGAGTTTTTCTTCTTGTTTAATGAATCCATGTTACTTTCAAACTGAAAAAGCTTTCTCTAAATTCTATTTTATCCCGAAAATTCTGCACTACTGCAATTTTAAAGACTTGAAAATATTGCCGTTTGAGTTTTAGTGCCATTATTTTCGGAATAAATTTATTCATTTGTTTAAATATTCACCATGTCATATGTGAATTATTAGGTTTTAGAATTAAGTTTTAAATTTTGACTGCAGCTATGCTTACAAATGTGCTCTTCTGTTTTTATGAAGGTTTGACCTCAAAATTTAATTCTACGTTTTATCGTTAGATCAATTACTCCCTATTATAGCATTGAGATTTGTACCCTCAATTTTTTATGCAGTCATCGTGTGAAGAGGGAGCGGCACTGTGGAATCAATAAAGAACATTAGGAAACAATCAGTTAATAATTTCCCAATGTGTACTATGTTTTAACGCGTTACTCTCTTGCATGCAGACACCAATGAGTCATTACTCTTTTGAATGCTTGTACAAAAATAGCGTGTTTAATAATTCATTTTAACTAAGATTGTGCAGAAATTGATCTTTATTAGTCACTTGGATGCAGACCAATCGTGTTGAGCTCACACTGCGGTATTTGGGCAGCAAAATGATCGTTTTCCTAAACAGTTACACTTTTTGAAAAGTTTTTTATTCGACTAAAAGGATGAACATATGTGTAAATGTAATTTTAGTTCGTGGCCAATTTTATTCTAGAAAATTATCTTAATCCAATGTGAAGAAAGGCTGATAAGCCTTTGGCTTTCAATAGATAGCAGAAGTAAGATGCTCTTTTATATGTAAAATGGTACTAACTGCATTGTAATATTCCTAGTACCTTTCCTGTAATAAACGTAAACATAAAACCAAAATGTCAGACATATTAAACGTATCATAGTTATAGTACCAAAATTATTGAAACATACCCTGATTGAGTAAAAAACTTCTGGTAGTTGAAAAAATTTAGCAGTTAGGTTGCGAAGGCAGAGTAAACGGAAATTTAGGAAAAATCATTGACATTTTAGCTAATTTTTTTTACTTCTCCTTTAAAATGTTTGACTTCCCAGTAAAATCTTTAAATTTTCAGGTAAAACCTTCGATTTCTCAGGTAAAATCTTTCAATTTTCAAGTAATTTTTTTGATTTCTCAGGTAAAATCATTCCATGAACACTGGTCTCATTTGCTGCTTGTTTTTTCACCTGTTTTAAAAGTTCTAATGTTGAACCTCAAGTTCTCAACTGCCTCCAAAAAGTCAAGTTTAATGTTGTAAAATTAACAGGGTGAGCAATTTCTAATCTACGTGAATTGTTTAGATCTAAATGAGGCACAGAACTCAAAAACGTATTCAATAGTTAGAATTTACCAAAAATAACTAATGCATTTGTAACCATATTGACCCTAGCATCAAGAGCTAGTCTTTTTAAGTTCTAATAAATAATGATGAAGAACTCTCTCCATTTGATAAAGCAATTTTCATTCATCAGGATTTATTTACTAGTCTTACAAAACTGAAGTGAAAGATAAACGTGAATTAAAGAACAAGTCTTAGCACAGGCCTGATATTTCGAGAAAAGTAGCAGCAGTGTAGGCGTTATGTTGTCAGTGTACATGGAAGTAAAGAAAAGTAGCAGCAGTATTGACGCTATGTTGTCAGTGTACATGGAAGTATGAAAAAGAAGCAGACGAACGCTAGAAACACTGCAAGTGCTTGTGAAAGCAAGATATGGAAGCAACAGAATGTATACGCTATGTAGTCAATGCTCGTGGGTGTACGCTGCAACGCGTGGGTGGTTCACTAACACGCCTAATTCTAGCACGTGGCGCCAATACGCACACACGCGACTCCTGTCATGCCAATCACCACGTGCACGACACGCGCCACTGTGCATCTCTTGATTGGCACCTGCTCATTTTCTGTGATTGGCCGCGCTGACGATGACGTCAGCGATGAATGAACTTCGACGATTGATGAACTTCAATTTCAATCCCATAAGAATTAGTAACTGCAGTTGTGCGAGCTTGCGTAAGCATGGCCACGATTAGTTGACANGGTATCACGGCATGGGCCTTGGGTATCACGGCATGGGCCTTGGGTATCAACCCAAGAATGGGCCAAACGGCTCGTTTCTATTGCCGTATTCTATTCTCTGACATGTCGTGCGGAGGAGCAGCGTGAAGTACGGAAGCATCTGGCGAGCCCCGGCGTCAGGCGCAGTCAGGGTTGGGAGTTGCCTTGATTTGCGTATTGTTGACAATCTGCACGCGTCATTTCCTCCCCCACAAAATCAATATTTACCTTCGTCAAGGTAAAAACAATGAAAACATTGAGAACTTTTTTTGATGCGACAGTATTTCCGAAAATTGCCCGATTGACCTTTCTGAAGCACAAACAATTTGAAAGTGACTAGGTTTTTAACAATAAATTTGAAAAATCATCGTAGGTAATACGTTCGTTGAAAGGATGAAAAACATTGAGAAACAGAGAAGTGTTTTTATATAAGTTCTTTAAATCTAAATTACACAGCGTTCGATGAAATAAAAAACTAATGTATACTTCTAAATTAAGAAGCGTATTCTTACTAAAAGCACATGTTAAATTATTTTAAGTCAAAGGCTAGAGTCAAGTTTGTTCAATATTATTGTTTCAAATACATACATAACCATCAGTTCCTTTATGATTTTTCCTCATAATAGTTCTTAAAATTAGTAAACAAAATAGTCAAATAGTAGGTATCAGAGTTCAAGATTGAAGTTCTAAAAACATTTTTTATATTACACTATTGCAACTAAGAGCGAAATACACAAATAATATTACTGTATACTTATGATGAGTCCCAGAGTCACTGTCAGTTTTATATGCTACATAAATTAATTAATTTGAGATTGTACGATGAAGAAATGAGTGGAATTAAGACCCTAAACGACACAAGTTTTACTTTAGACTTGGAATGAGGAAGTTTCTTCTCCCGACAGGAGTGTGGAGTCCGACTGCTGAGTACAGTAGAGACTCCTGTTCCAACTCACTGAACTTTCAGCTGTTCAGCTCCATGCACCGTAACCCTGAATATGTATATGTATATCCCTGAAGTTAAAGACGCTAATTGCAACGCAGGTGCTGTCAAAGGCAAAACTTTTAGTTACGAAGGTATTTTATGACCACGAAAGAATCAATCATTCCGTCGTTCTCAGAGTTCATGAAAATAAATCCAAAATTAATTTTTTGTACATAGAAGGGTAAGCGTTTTTAAAAGAGTTTATTACGAGAAGAGGTATCTCAGTTTTCTCGCTTCTGAGATGTAGCTATGTAGAGGTACAAGACTCACTCTATTCTTCTACTCGGTTCTTATAGATAAACTAGTGTAACCAGCTGTCAAAAATGACGGCAGAGATTTTGTGATCGTACCCGTGCCATAAAAAATGATGGCAAATACTGTTGGAAAAATATTAAATAAAATTACATATAAGAACGCAATGCACTATATTTAGTTTTATATATAATTACAAAGGACAAACGTTTTAATTGAGTATTTCTTTAATGACAACATTCCTAGTGAAAACTAAGACACTTTGTTTTCTACTGCTGCAATTGACTCTGCAATTCGTGTCATATTCGGGTACAATGTACCCGAATCATAAGGCAATACCCCGCTGATCTCGGTAGCCACGATACGGACTCTAGTACATAAGGCTCTGGATCTCTCTAATTTTTTTGAAAGTGACACGAAACATATAAATAAATAAATAAATATATATATATAAATAAATAAATATATAAACACACGACGGCGATTCTTGGTATTAGATTATTGAGCCTACACGAAGGATGAATTAATGTATTCACGTTAAGCAGCTACACAATCAGTATGCTGTTTTCTCACGCAATTAGAAGTAAACATAGTGTACTGTACAGATAAAAGATGAATATTAAGCATCAATTACGAGTATTTTTAACAATACCACCGCATTAGGCTTACACAAATTATAATGAATTCAGACACAATGCAAATTCTTAGGTCTGAAATTTATTTCAAGGGATGTAGACAAAAATCTACTGATCATCATCAAAATTTGGGTTGGGAAACAGGCTATAGGTTTATTGAATAATTTAATAAATCATTCAAATTATCGTTGGGGTTAAATTGAGCTGAATAAGAGACTGAAACTAATACGTTTAAAGCAGTGGTTCCCAACCTTTTTATGATCAAGTACCACTTGGAGGTCCCGTACAGTCGCCGCGTACCACCTGGTTCCAGAGAAACTAAATTCATCGTTCCCTTTTTTGGCCCCGGGCATCCAGCAACTGAATTCTCGCTGTCAGCAACAAAAGCCATTTCTTGTCGATAAAATGCAACTAATACTACATATTAGCTAATATGTATTATTTGTGCTAATAATTAGCGCATTAAGTAAGTGTACTGTTTGAATTTAACGGTGGGCCGCTGGGACAAGGTGGGTGGTGTGTGGTAACAATTGCAAATCGTTGCCAGATTATCCTGTGATAGGCAGTAAACATTTTTGTGAAGTAAGAAATAGCAAAGTAAAAATTGTTCAATACCCCCGTAAGTGTTCGCGTACCACCTAGAAGGCCCTCGCGTACCACTAGTGGTACGCGTACCGCAGGTTGGGAACCACTGGTGTAAACAAATAAACCAGTTGAAAAGCAATTCTTCTTTGGCAGAATAAATTAAGTAATTTAGTTCCTTGACAAAGTGTGCAATTGTTCTAGTTTTTGTCGTCCTTCCATCAATATTTTGCAAACATCGTACGTCTTATTTCTGGAAAATTATGTCAGGTATTGAATACTTGTGTTTGAATGGAAAAAAGTCTCAATACAGAATTAATGTACCAGTCAAATTTGAGAAGAGTGCGACTAGCTTGCTTCAATAAATTGTTAACGTACGGCGAACAGTTCATTTACTATCACTTAACTCTAATTTGCTGGTGTGATAATAAGATAAATTATATTTCCTGTAACACTGAACGTCCTGAACGCTGAACGTACAACCAACTAACAGCACCACCATGATCGTTACACAAATTCACTTCAAAGTCCGTTAGAACCCTGTAGTTAGAACCCTATAGTTAGAACCCTATAGTTAGAATCCTATAGTTAGAATCCTATAGTTAGAACCCTATAGTTAGAATCCTATAGTTAGAACCCCATAGTTAGAACCCTGTAGTTAGAACCATGTAGTTAGAACTCTATATTTAGAACTCCATAGCTAGAACCCTATAGTTAAAACTCTGTAGGTAGAACCCTATTTCAAACAAATTTATTTATTTAATAATATATCATACCAGTGCATTGTAAGCACATTTCGTACATAACCTGCACTTTGTTTAGCGTTGAAATTATATCATAAAAAATCCCTTTTTTAGGAAGATTTCTACAGGCAGGTCACAGAAAAGAGACATCTGGTGACACAGTGTAGACACATCACAGCTAAGATTAATTCAGCCCGACACTCTGCTCCAAACGTCCAACTGCCGCTCGTTCCGCGCATCCACTGCATGAAGTCAGGTCGAGATCAAGCATTAGCGAACACTGCCAGTAGCGAACACTGCCAGTAGCG
>VCRD01008141.1:2907-18571 GCA_006783055.1 Trinorchestia longiramus
CAGAATGCGTTTAGAGTCAGCTAGTGGTAGAGAACCATTGTCTCAGCGCGTTCCCTGGTTCCGGTCTCATTCTTGTGCCTGCCGTTGCGATGTAGACATTGGTGTCTGTACTGTAACCAAAACTGTGTTCACTGAAATAAACCTGGTTAGCGTAATCACGCTCCTGTGATTTTTCTAACCTTCTAACATACATGTTTATAAAAATCTCTACTTCTAAGTATAGAATGCAATGTAAAGGCAAGTTTGTGATTTAAGACAATTTTCAGTCTGTGGTTAAAGCTAGTAATCCAACTTATGGTCTAGCTACACCATTTTCAGCTGATCCCACTTCTATTCAGGAAGTGTGCATAGGATTTGCACAATAAAGAAAACAGGTTATAAAAGAAGTTCACTGTGTCAATTGAACAGTAAAAGGAAGTATTTCAAGTAAATATTTGGAGTAATGCAGAGAGAGCTTGTAACAGCAAAATTAAGAAACATATGACTAATGATGAGCAATAGAAAATCTCAACATAACAGGTGAATTTTTAAACAGAAAGTGAGGTAGATTTGAAGATTAGATAAGAAATACTGAGTACTAGTTAAGACCACAAGTTGTTCTATTAAATCTCCAAAAACAAGTCTTAAAACTTGGTTATTTCAGGGATGTACCACAGGTCATCTCCACAACGCACATTATACAAAAATTAACACAAATGATATGAAAAATCCTGCACCTAATATTTCCAGAAAAATATAGTGAGGCTAAGAAATATATCTAAGTCCTAAACACAATTAATTCTAGACTTACTGTAAAACACAAAAACTTCACTATAAGGCTCTGTAGACTTACGGTGTTATCTCTTAAAAGCTACGTTCAGGTTCACGTC
Organism: Trinorchestia longiramus; assembly: GCA_006783055.1. NCBI lineage: Eukaryota > Metazoa > Arthropoda > Malacostraca > Amphipoda > Talitridae > Trinorchestia > Trinorchestia longiramus. The sequence continues at coordinate 3,777 of VCRD01008141.1, forward strand.
GGTTTGGGATCTGGATGTGCTTTTGAGGGGTGAACTTTTTAAGAAAGAACCATAGCGACAGTTCTTACGTGCTAAGAATGGTTTTACAAATTACAGCAAATTTTTATAATTAAAAATTTACAAGAATCTCACTCAAAATTACAAAAACCTAATCACAAAAATAGAGGAAATTTATTGTAAAAAGTACGATTTAATTTGCACGCGATTAATTAATACGCATAACTTGAAAATGGAGCATGAATAGCGATGTGATGCTACAAATTTCCATAATCCTGCAATATTGCTATCATACAGGCACAATATAGCAGCATAACATGAACAAAAGTTTCTATATAAAATAATTAGAACATTCCAATTAGAGCAAGAATAAAATACATCCTAAACATTGTACAGAAATATAATGGACATCCGAAGACATGGTAAAAAAATGAAGGAAATAAACTAGTGATAACATGGCACATTATGGATATTTTTATTCAGCAGATATCATCTAGTAAACCATAATATTATGGTTAATCCCTGATATTTAAGATTTTAATACATATGACCTGAGATGAAAATATTTGCAATGAAAAACTACAATAGTATTGAGAGGGAATGATATATCAATAATACCTGGATGGGAATTGTTAAATAAGAATTCTATACTTCCAAGTAAGCAACACACAATGAATAAAAAATAAAATATATCTATTTTACATGGGAATAAAATCAATATAGTTACAGGCTGAATACATGTTTATAAAAATCTCTACTGCTAAGTATAGAATGCAATGTAAAAGCAAGTTTGTGATTTAAGACAATTTTCAGTCTGTGGTTAAATCTAGTAATCCAATTTATGGTCAAGCTACACCATATTCAGCAGATCCCACTTCTATTCAGGAAGTGTGCAGGGAATTTGAACAATAAAGAAAACAGGTTATAAAAGAAGTTCACTGTATCAATTGAACGGTAAAAGGAAAGTATTTCAAGTAAATATTGGGAGTAATGAAGAGAGAGCTTGTAACAGCAAAATTAAGAAACATATGACTAATGATGAGCAATGGAAAATCTCAACATAACAGGTGAATTTTTAAACAGAAAGTAAGGTAGATTTGAAGATTAGATAAGAAATACTCTCAGTACTAGTTAAGACCACAAGTTGTTTTATTAAATCCCAAAATACAAGTCCTAAAACTTAGTTATTTCAGGGATGTACCATAGGTCGTCTCCACATACGCACATTATACAAAAATTAACACAAATGATATGAACAATCCTACACCTAATATTTCTAGAAATATATAGTGAGGCTAAGAAATATATCTAAGTCCTAAACGCAATTAATTCTAGACTTACTGTAAAAAACATTTCACTTTAAGGCACTGTAACTTACGGTGTTATCTCCTAAAAGCTACGATTAGATTCACGTCGATTCAGAATCCGGATGTGCTTCTCAGGGGTGAATTTTTTTTAAAAAGAACCATAGCAACAGTTCTTTCGTACTAAGAATGGTTTTACAAAATACAGCGAATTTTTATAATTAAAAATTTACAAGAATCTCACTTAAAGTTACAAAAACCTAATCACAAAAATACAGGAAATTTATGGTAAAAAAGTACGATTTAATTTGTACGCCATTAATTAATACGCATAACTTGAAAATAGAGCATGAGCAGCAATGTGATGCTACACCATCTCCTTCGTTTCGAGACTGGAAAGTCGGTCTAAAAACTTAGCTAAAGCGCAGAGGACGCGTTACCTTGCGACCACTTCGCGTCGAGCGATCGGGGGGTCTATCGGAGACTTGAACAGGTTTAGGCAAGATTACAGTACGAGTCTGCAAGTTAAGTTTTGACAGGTGAGTAATAGGTGTTGCATTAGTGGAAACAGGTGGTCTCAAGATCACAACTGGCGTATTAAAATGGCAAGAATGAGTGTCCAACGACCGGCTAGGAATAAGGAAAGGATTACAAGGTATACTGCTAGGGAGCGATGCAGCAAGTTACGAAGCGAATTCAAGTCTACGCACAGGTGGTTTCTGTTGAATGTTTAAATGTTCCACCTTGAATGTGTTCGACTATGTTTATGGTTAAAGTGTAAAACTGTGATGAATACTCTTGTACCAGAATGCATTTAGAGGTAGCTAGTGGTAGAGAACCATTGTCTCAGCGCGTTCTCTGGTTCTGGCCCCATTCTTGTGCCTGCCGTTGCGATGTAAACGTTGGTGTCTGTACTGTAACCAAAACTGTGTTCACTGAAATAAACCTGGTTAACGTAATGACGCTCCTGTGATTTTTCTAACCTTTTAACAAAGGTTATGGGCCCAGAACACGCTCCAAGGATAAATCTTCAGTGAACACAGTAAGTCTCGAAGCAAACTGTGGTGACTACAAGGAAGCGTAGAAGTTTGTTAACTTAACACAGTGCAGCAAGTGTGAAGAACATGGCAGACTCTAACAGTGGTAAAAGTTGCATGAAGCCACTCAACGAGAGAAATTATCCGACATGGAAGATACATATGAGGATGTGTCTTGTGAAGGATAAACTGTGGGATATAGTTCAAGACACTGAAACCATATCCTCAACAGCAGATGAGGCAGTTCGGAGGAAGTTTGAATCTCGCCGAGATTTAGACTTGGGCAAACAAATTCAAGCTGAAGAAAAAGCTGTTCAACATGAAGTTGGAAAATGGTGAAAAACTGCAAGATCATCTAAAAGTGTTTGTTGAACTCTTTGAGGAGCTGGCCATCATTGGCGATGCTATAGGTATAGTAGAAGAAGAGTGTGTGATCATCCTGCTATCATCACTACTAGATAGATTTTCTACTTTGGTAACTGCTCTTCAAGCCAATGAAAAGATACCAGCGTGGGAATTTGTAACTGAGCGTCTCCTAAATGAAGAAAGAAGACAGCGAGGTGGCCCTGGTACTTCAAATTCCAGTGAAAAATTGCTGGTGAGTTTCAAAAGAAACAAAAAGCTCATTAAGTGTTTTGAGTGTGGTAAAGAAGGCCACATTAAGAGACAGTGTAGAGTCTATGAAGAAAGACTGAGAAAAGAAAATAGAACATTCCAAGCAAAGAAAGCAGTAGATGCACGAAGTTCATCTACAGATGAAACTATTATGTTTACTAGTGCTTTTCCTATAGATAATGTTGACTGTGATTCTTGGATAGTTGACTCTGGTGCTACTCAGCACATGTGCAACAAGAAAAGTCAATTTTCATCTTACTCTGATCTATCTTCTCCTGTAAGAATTGAAATTGGTGATGGTAGAGCTTTGAAGGGTGTTGGAGTTGGAGATGTGCGTCCTAAAATAACACTACCTAATATGCAGGTAAAGAATTGTGTTGTAAAAAATGTGTTGTTTATGCCAGAGCTAGCTTGCAATTTGATTTCTGTTGCCCAGAATGCAGAATGTGTTAAGGAAACCCATTTCAACAAAAACACATGTGAGATTGTAGATGAAAATAATGAGATGATAGTTGCTGGTCATAAGGTAGGAAGACTTTATAGACTAGATTGTTCCTATCATGTAGCCGCAAAATGCTCGAGTGTCTCCTCGGATGACCTGTTGTGGCATAAGAGATTTTGTCGTCTAGGATTTGATAATCTTAAGAACCTGAAGTCTCTTGATCTTGTTAAAGGTTTTGATTGTTCTCTAGGAAATGAGAATGTGTTTTGTGAAAATTGTTGTGATGGCAAGAGCCATAAACTTCTTTTTTCTAGAGTGGAACTAAAGGATAGAAGCTGTATGATTTTAATGTCAAAAAGGTCTTGTTGAGTAGAGATGTGGTATTTAATGAATCTCAGTTTATGTCATTTGAGAAGGAGCCTTCAAAAGAAATTGAGTGTGTTCCTTGCTCCTTCCCTCAAGAAGAAAAACATGAGGATTCAGAAGGAGAGTTGGAGCTCCGTCGTTCAACTAGGAACAGAGCTGCTCCTGATATTATAGATTTGGAGGATGGGTATAGGTGTGATGCAGACTAAAAATGAAGTGTTCCTAGAGCAGTCTGTTTATACTAAGGCCCTGTTGTCTAGGTTTGGCATGGATAAAACAAATTCTGTTGCAACTCCTGTAGATGTTAAGGCAGACCTTGTCACAACTTCAGATGAAGTTGAGGAATGTGACAAAGACTTATACCAAAGTGTTGTAGGTAGCCTTTTGTACTAAGGAAATTGATCTCGTGTATTGTCCTTCAAATGATATGCTTGCTGATATACTTACTAAGGGTCTAAGTGCCGAGAAGTTCTCTAGGCTGAGTAGGAAGCTAGGTGTAGTTTTCTTTGAGAAGCACATTCGATGTGAGAAGGAGTGTTGAATGTTTAAATGTTCCACCTTGAATGTGTTCGACTTTAGTATGTTTAAGGTTAAAGTGTAACGTTGTGATGAATACTCTTGTACCAGAATGCGTTTAGAGTCAGCTAGTGGTAGAGAACCATTGTCTCAGCTCGTTCTCTGGTTCCGGCCCCATTCCTGTGCCTGCCGTTGCGATGTAAACATTGGTGTCTGTACTGTAACCAAAACTGTGTTCACTGAAATAAACCTGGTTAGCGTAATCACGCTCCTGTGATTTTTATAACCTTCTAACTGTTTCAGAAGAGATTTATCATCGACAGAAAGATCAGTGACATCAGGTGGAGGGAGATTATTTGGTATGAGTGCGTCCGATACAAACACAGCTTTCAGGCAATCAATAGAGACCGAGTCCTGCTTTCCGTGCTTCTCGATAATATAGTATTTAGCAGTGCGTCTTATGACGAGGAAGGGACCCTCATAAGGGTGCGTAAGAGCAGGCTTCACGGCATCAACGCGAACATACACATGTGTGTACGTTTCTAACACCAGGTCTAATTTATCGACAGTCTGTGTTGGACGCGTTGCTACGTATCGAATTTGCGTCATACAGCGTTTTAGGCGGTCACTATACGAGTTCTGATTCTGAAGTGAAAATGACGTAGAGACGTCAGGATTTACTATGTGACCCGGCAACCGAAAGATTGCCCGTACAACATCTCTGATGTCGTTGCTTTTTGGTCCTGATTGTAAAGATTACGTAAGCCCAAAAGAACCATAGGGAGATGATCAACCTAGTCTGTACGACTGTTGAGACACTTTAAAGCCGTCTTAAGGTCGCGGTGGACCCGTTCAATCAAGCCATTAGACTGCAGGTGAAAAGCAGTTGTGCTGAAATTTGCACAACCTAAACGAGAAGAGACGTCTGTCCAAAGTTTTGATGCGAATTGCGCACCACTATCGTAAGGGATCCTTAAGGTAACACCAAATCTAGTAATCCATGAGTGAACGAACGTGCGAGCTACTGTTTCTGCAGTAATATCGGAAATTGGAACAGCTTCTACCCAACGCGTGAATCTATCTATCATAGTTAGCAAGTACGAGTAACCACGCGAAAGTTTCTATGTAAATTAATTAGAACATCCTAATTAGAGCGAGAATAAAATACATCCTAAACATTATACAGAAATATAATGGACATCTCAAGACATGGTAAAAAAATGAAGGAAACAAACTAGTGATAACATAGCACATTATGGATATCTTTATTCAGCGGATATCATCTAGTAAACCATAATATTATGGTTAATCCCTGATATTTAAGATTTTAATATATATAACCTGAGATGAAAATATTTGCAATAAAAAACTACAATAGTATTGAGAGAGAATGATATATCAATAATATCTGGATGGGAATTGTTAAATAAGAATTCTATATTTCCAAGTAAGCAACACACAATGAATAAAAAAATATATATCTATTTTACAAGGGAATGAAATCAGTATAGTTATAAGCTGAATACATGTTTATAAAAATCTCTACTGCTAAGTATAGAATGCAATGTAAAAGTAAGTTTGTGATTTAAGACAATTTTCAGTCTATGGTTAAATCTAGCAATCTAATTCATGGTCTAGCTACACAATATTCAGCAGATCCCACTTCTATTCAGGAAGTGTGCAGGGAATTTGAACAATAAAGAAAACAGGTTATAAAAGAAGTTCACAGTGTCAATTGAACAGTAAAAGGAAAGTATTTCAAGTAAATATTTGGAGTAATGCAGAGAGAGCTTGTAACAGCAAAATTAAGAAACATATGACTAATGATGAGCAATAGAAAATCTCAACATAATAGGTGAATTTTTAAACAAAAAGTAAGGTAGATTTGAAGATTAGATAAGAAATACTCTCAGTACTAGTTAAGACCACAAGTTGTTCTATTAAATCTCAAAATACAAGTCCTAAAACTTAGTTATTTCAGGGATGTACCATAGGTCGTCTCCACATACGCTCATTATACAAAAATTAACACAAATGATATGAACAATCCTACACCTAATATTTCTAGAAAAATATAGTGAGGCTAAGAAATATATCTAAGTCCTAAACACAATTAATTCTAGACTTACTGTAAAAACATTTCACTTTAAGGCACTGTAACTTACGGTGTTATCTCCTAAAAGCTACGATCAGATTCACGTCGATTCAGAATCCGGATGTCCTTCTCAGGGGTGAATTTTTTTAAAAAAGAACCATAGCGACAGTTCTTTCGTACTAAGAATGATTTTACAAAATACAGCGAATTTTTATAATTAAAAATTTACAAGAATCTCACTTAATGTTGCAAAAACCTAATCACAAAAATACAGGAAATTTATTGTAAAAAAGTACGATTTAATTTGTACGCGATTAATTAATACGCATAACTTGAAAATGGAGCATGAGCAGCGATGTGATGCTACAATCTCACTAGAGATTGGCGTAATAATTATTACAGAATTTTAGCCTTATTTTTAGTCTCTTTGACAAGGTTAGTGACAACCCAGGGATATATTTTATTTATATTAAATAATTAGATTTGAACTGTAGCAAGAACGGTATCACTCAATGTACCATTCATATCTCTGTACCAGCGCGTTAAAATATAAGTTAGCATTTATCTCATTAATCTCACTAGAGATTGTCGTAATAATTATTATATAATTTTAGCCTTATTTTTAGTTTCTTTGACAAGGTTAGTGACAACCCAGGGATGTATTTTATTTATATTAAATAATTAGATCTGAGCGTTCCAAAAAAACATAGGACTCGCAGGCTGGCAACATTCGTGGATTCTACCCTCGTTTCCGGTCCGCATTACTATACATACCTGATCCCACGCCACTCACTTTTGTTGCTATCTTAAATCTGTTTTGTGTGTAGTGGAGGTGAGCATACTATCTTTTAAGTATTTTTAGACTTGTCTTAATTTTTGTGTTTAACTTGCCAGTGTTCTGTGTTCTTTGGTGTATGTTTAGATTTTTCAAGTGTTTGTTTCTTCATCATGAGTTATTACAGCAAGTCAAGTTTTTAGAAATTGTTTCTATTGGACAAATGTGATAAATCAGTGACTGTGCTGTAATAAGTGATTCAATGTTTTTCTTAACCATTGTGTTCATTACAATTCTCAAAGGACCTCATTTGAACAGGATTTTAATAAAATCATATTCTATTGTAGGTATGGTGCTCAAGATATTTTTACTCATATGCATCAGAGATTAGAAACTCAGTTATGCTGTTACAATGATTTTAGAACTAAAACCAGACTCTGTTGACTAGTTGATGCAAAATTAAGATGCAGCTTATATCATTTATCCCTAATTATGTCACCTTAAGAATTATTATGTGTTTCTTTCATATGTGGAAAAGCTCTGTATTAATATTATTAGAGACCTAAAAGCTACTTCTTTGAAGGTCGAAACTCAATTATTTGGTGGTCATTATTTAATTCAGATTTATGAATATTGAAAGGCTAAGAATGAACCTTTTATCTAATGTCAATTTTCCTGCTTCATGTTGCTTAAGTTGGGCTCTAAAAAACAATACAAATCCTTAAGACTTATGCCAAGGATATAATTTAATTATATCTGTTTCTATCAATAACTCATAAAATCAATTTAATAAACTCCAACCTCACTGTAAGAATGTGAAATCAAGAACTTGACTAAATGGTGAGCTGGTTGTTGAATATCGTTAACCAGTGCTGCCTTCTGCAGTTTATCCTGTCATAGTGTAGGGAATTGTCAATGGGACTTATGATGTGGTTATGATCCGTGTATATGTACTCATCACTTCACGTTACGTGCAGAATTTGGGGGACCGTCTGCCACCTACTCACTATACCCCCTTACTAGACTCACTGCCCTCGTTGTACACTCACAAGCCACTTACTGCACTCGTACACTTACAAGCCACGCTCTGCACCTACTGTACCGGCTGTACTCGTGCAAGTCTCAAGCCACGGTCGCTATAGCTCTGGACTGGCCATTCATCCCTGAAGCTGGACTGGCCTAATCATAATCTGGACACTCTGGACTGGCTAAATCATCCCAAGAAGATCCCAAGCTATTTCTCGTGCCAACTTCCTTGAATACCAAGCTGAGTTCCTGTCATGAGTTCTTTTATTCTCCTTGAGTAAGGTCACACGGGCAGATAGATTGGGTTTTGTTAAAGTTGGTTGCTTAAAATTCCCCAAGCACTACCAAACTTTACATTGGTGACCCCAGAGTGACACAAATTTTTTTAAAGAAATCCGCCGGTGCCTTGCTCGAGGTTAATTTGAGAACTTGTGCAATTCCTAACTGTGTAAGGGTAGATCTGCATGAGTAGTATTTGGATAGTGATTTCAGTAGGCATTTCATAGTTTTGTCAAGTGGCTAATCATTTCTCTTACAGTGAGTGGGTGGTAGAATAATATTTTTTGCTACTTGAGGGAAAATATTTTTACCTCAACCCTCTATAAAAAATTAATTTTTTTTGCTATCATATTCATTTCTTTAAACTAACAATTTAATCTATTTTTTGACAATGGAGCAGACAGTTCCTGACAATCAGCCAAATGGATTAGCGACCATGCGTTTACCCCAATTCTCCACTAGTGAACCAGAAATCTGGTTTACTCAAGTTGAAATTATGCTTAGAAGTGCTGGTGTTGATGAGGAGTTAGCAAAATTTTCTAGCCTTGTTGCAGCATTACCTATAGAAGTAGCAGCATCTGTCAGGGATTGTTTAAGTAATCCTGACCCGAATACCCCTTATAGTTGTCTTAAAAATAGACTACTTTCTAAACTGCAGGTACCTCCTATAGTTAGAGCTAAGACATTGTTTGAAGGATCAGGTCTGCCATCAGGATCAGACAATGTCTCTCCCTCTGAAATACTCAGAAAACTCAGAAAAGTTTCCCAGGGCTTTCAGATAAGTGATTTTTTGTTAACTGAGCGTTTTATGGGACATATGCCAAGACACGTTCGTCCTTTCATTTTAACTCAACCTCTTGGCACTTCATTAGATGAACTTGCTAGGATAGCTGACACCATGTTTGAGCTTGAGAGACTCTCGAGTCATCCTAGTCAGGTAGCCCCAGCTAGTCTCAATGTAGTTAATATCCCTTTTACGCAAGGTAATAATGCTCCTGCTTCAGTTAACACGTTGACTCCGAAGTGGTACGTATGTGTACCACTGAGGTTAGGTTCTGTAATTTTTTCAGATCCTTCTAGTGACTATGCGTACAAAGTGAAGTTTTACACCAATCAGGCAATCGGAGCCAACGTGTTAATGATGCTCAAGCAGTAGTTAATAACTCTTTAGCAGTACCTAACCATGCCTTTGTAACTGGTAGCATTGCTCAAGCAGTAGGTAATACTACCTATGTAGCAAATAATAGTGCTCCAGTGATAGGTAATAATGTCCAGAGAATAGGAAATAATGCAAATGGACTAGGGAATAGCATTAATAGTACAAATAATTCCGAGCCCCTCGCTGCAATCGAATCGCTGCAAACCACTATGCAGGATATGGTTAGCGTTTTCAGTAAATTATGTACTAATGTAGAAACAGAACGTCGTAGATCTGATAATCTCGTAGCTAGTGCGACTCAGATAAATTCAGAACCAGTATATTACTTTGCCTCATACCCCAGGCAAGTGTGCTTTCAGGAGCAGTATGTAGAAAGAGACTCGTACTCCCCACCTGACAGATATCAGCGAGTACAACCGTATTATGATCAGTACGTGGACTATAACTCGTATCCCCCTCAAGAGAGATATCCTCGTTCAACTAGTAGAGGGTGACCGGACCCTTATTATTCTCAGCCCCAGAGTTCTCCTTATTCAAGTCCCTCCCCCAACAGAGTCCCACAATATCCATCTTACTCTGGGATGGATCATTATCAGGGTAACTCTAGAGCGCTTCCCGCACCCCGCTCCAGTTCACGTTCCCGTGATGAATTATGTTGGCATCATAAAACTTTTGGTGATAATTCTAGAACATGCTCATCACGTTTTTGTCCTAGAAACTATCGTTATGTTCCGGGAAACGGGCACAACGGCGTGTAAATGCGAGTAACACGTCGTCAAGTTCTAACATCACTCGCCTATTAATCGTGGGAGACCCCTTACTAGATTAGATTTCCTAATCGACACAGGATCTTCGGTATCAATCCTACCAGCTACTGCCGGTTGGCAAACGAGTGGTGGTTGTCCTTACAGGTCAGGATATATAATAAATATAAATAAATTGGAATTTGTATTAGAGGAAAAAGGGACAGAGGGATACTTGCTAGCTGGCAATACCGAGACGCTGAGACGCACTGTTCTTAAAAACAGTGTTAAGTCCACACCAAATCAAAAAATGTAAGATATTGTGTAAAGTAAAACGTGATCGTGAGTATACTTAACTCTATAAGTCCGTCGATATCAGCATTATTCTAATTGTGTAGTATCATAACTGTAAAAATGCAGTCATGGCCTATGCAGACACGAGGCCAACTGTGATACCCATTTGACACTGAAGAATGCTCAATGCATTAGAGTCATTTAATATAATATTCTGTCGCCAGTCATAGCAGTAGAATCTATGTGTGATACTGACAAATATCAGTATAGGTATTTCATGTGCGCCAAGAATTTATCTCATCAATGTTTGTGATAAATTAAATGTGTCTATTCCTTCCTGCTCAATAACCAGCGTTCTAGTACAAGTATAACTGCAGAATCTATGAGGGATACTGACAAGTATCAGTATATGTATTTCATGTGAGCCAGGAAGTTATCTCATCAGTGTGTTTGTGATGAAATAAATGTCCATTCTTTCCTGCTCAATAGAGTCCTGGTCATACAATAAGATACCAAAAAGCATTCTACATGCATAGTCAATTCATTCATTTAGCTGGTACCTATTCACAGGAAATGCAACACTCAGTGTAGAATGTAGAAAAGTGATTTCTGGACTGCAGCAGTATTACTATGTGTTCAATGTAGGTATAAAAGGTTTTCACACCACCCAACATTAGGCAGAAAAGTTCCTTAGACAATTTTGTGTCCTTTATTGAGTGTGCTCTAAGTGTAGGATTTTTCTGTGTAACAGTGTCTAATGTAGACAAATGATTTCTGGTCTACAGTAGCATTACAATGTGTTCAATGTATTTGCAAAAGGTTCTCATACCACCCAAAATTAGAAAGAAAGTTTCTCAAACAATTTTTATATATTTAATTCAGTATGCTCAAGTGTATGATTTTTTTTGCGTAACAAACAGTGCCTGTTGCTAAATACAGTTAGCCATTTCTTTTTTCTTTTGTGATGCTGAATTGCAGCGGTTATATGTTTCTAAGCAATACTCGTGTTTTGATGTTTCAATCATGGTAGTTTGCCATATTTTTGGGTAATAAGGTTGCAGTGTAATTCCCTTTTCTGCAGAGGCTCTAAAGCATTTTCTAACTATGATGTATAAGATATTTCTGTCTAACACTGAGGTTGATGTACCTCAAGTTATTTATACCTGCACCTTCAGTTATCTATATGCTTTCCTTTCTAAAGGAATTATATTTATGCTAATACTGCTGCATAAGGAAATTATATTTTTGTATACATGTGGCAGCAACTTGTTATTTGAGCTGCAACTGTGAGATAAAAACCACTACCCTAGTTCAGTGGAGCTTCCAGTGTTTTCAGTCAGCCTCAATGGCCAGTATTATGTTTGAGCTACATTCTAGTGTATGCACATTGAAAAGATAATCATGTGTGCCATTTCAGATGCCAGTACTATGTCAAAGTATTTAATTTTAAGTTAAATAATTAGTTCTGTAAACTTAATTTGTGATTTTTTCTCAGATCACGGCGTTTCAATAAACCCAACTTCCAATGACCTCATCATTTATCCTACGGGACACGCTTAAATCCCGGACAGTGGTAATAATAACTTAAAAGCTGCTAATGGGACGCCTATAGCATGCTTTGGTTCAAAAACCATCACCTATTCTTTAGGCTTGCAACGTAATCTGGTTTAGACATTTACCGTAGCTGCTGTAGACCAACCAATCATAGGAGCTGATTTTTTAGCACATTATGGTCTAGTCGTTGATTTAAAAAATAAGATTATTAGGGACGAAAATACAAATCTGTCGAAACCTCTCGCTAGCGTTAACATTACCCACTCCTTACTCTCAATCAAGATTGCCTTAGATCAAGAGTGCGAGTACGAAAGAATTTTAGCAAGATACCCAGCTTTAACTAATCCAAATTTAATAAGAAAAGAAAATCTGACCTCTACTAGGCACCATATTATAACTACTGGTCCTCCCGTCTGGTACTCGACCGTTCACGTCAACAGACGCACCAGAAAATTGGTGCTCAAATTATTCAAAATGTGACAGAAAAACAGTACTATGAAGCACCTAAATCAAACTGACATCCCCGTGAATGTGCCCCCATCAAACTGAAAAAAAGTGACTTAAAGTTTGAATGTGTGCAAATTCTAAGCAAAAATATAGTAATAATCCTGTCCAAATGCTTGCAGTGTCTGACTCAGTGACAAAAACGTAGGTAGGCCTAAGAACGGCCCCCGCGCTGAAGGAAACCCTCAGTCGAGCAGAGCTTACCCTTCTCCCTACCCTTCCTTGCAAAGAAAGCTCACGCAGTTAAAGCAGTGTTTTTGAGTACCTCAGTGGAAATATCGGCCAGACATAAAATTGGGAAAACGAACTATTACAAAAGAAAGTGTCATTGTGAAAGTGTCTGCACCCTTCTTAATGATAATCAAAGGTACTGGTTTAATAAAAAAGAATAGAATAGAATAGAATTAGGCTATAGGAACGAACCTTCTGGCCCATTCGCTTGTTTATCCAAGTCCCATGCCGTATTTCTAGCCGCGTCAACCATGTCGGCAGCGGGATTCGAACCCAGGTCTTTCCGCTCGCAAGCAGATTCGCTCACCAGTCGACCAAGCTGGTGACAGTAATCCTAAATTCATCATCCATCGAAGTTTGAATAAATCCAAACATGTCCATGGCAAATGCAAGAATAACTCTCCTCGTTGGAAGAAGAAGAAGAGGAAGAAGAAAAAGCAACATTTGTGTACAAAACGAAGGCCATCTTTGTTCCTTGTTCTAGACCGACCATCTCTGGATAGGTATGAACGCTACCTCCTACCCCTCCCACCGGGTTCGCACTTGCCTAGCACAAGAAACTCAAAGCCTCACTTATGCGTCGCTACGAATAACTTCCCTCCACCTCTCCACCTCCCTCCCTCCAAAGCAAAACCCTCCACCTCTTCACCTTCCCTCCACAGCATCTTACCCTCCAAAGCCTACCCCCTCCTCCTCTCCACCTTTCCCTCCAAAGCATCTACCCCAACCCACATATGAAGGGCATTCTCTCTCTTCTCTCTCGCTCTATTCCTCTCTCGTCCTTTCTCCCTCTCACTCTACATATATAATCTCAGTATCCATACTGAGTCCAATGCACGACGTTACCCAAGTCACAATTAATCATCAAATGATAGCATATGTCGGGCAAAGGTTCCTTTGATTTTCCCTTCTAAGCACGTGACGCAACACTGAACCAAAACAAAAAAAACAACATGCATTCGTATATGACACGCTCAGCAGCCAAGAAGGCGGTCGTATCTGCATCTAAAGTGTCTACCGAGGCATCTCATACTACTAAGAATGTCTGCAGAAACCGCAAAACTACGGCAACACACAAAACACGCAAAGGCAAAACGCAAATAATGGCCCCCGCGCAGCCACCGTCTCAAGATTTGAACATAAGCTCAAAAACAGCAGCAAAAGTACCAGCTTCATCTGTAAACACACAACTTTCAAACCATACACATTCCTCAACCAAAACTCTATTAGATCTAGCAATTACTAATAATCCTGAAGCAATAATCAGCACTAAAATATCACCTTCAGTATCCGACCATCACGCGGTAGAATGTTTAATTAATGTAGCAAAAGAGAAACCGAAATCCTGCTTAATTCCCTACCGTATGAAGACTTTATACACACCAGAACTATTCCAGGAAAAACTATGGGATAGGAGGAATGAATTTCAGGGTATGGAACTCACCGATGATGTTGACAGTCAAGTCTCAATTTTCAATGAGAATTTCTTAGGAGCCTTAAACGAATGTGCACCATACACCACAAGGAGAGTTAAACTAAAGCATACCGCCTGGATAACAGATGAAATAAAACAATTGTGCTAAGTGAAAAAAAATTACTTACACGAATTTAAATGTAACAAATCGAACAACTCTCTACGAGACCGTTATAAACATCATGCAATGGCTCTCAGCAAAAAAATTAACGAAACAAAACGAAAGCACTTCCAAAAGGAACTACAAACAGCAAAGAAAAATCCAAAACGAACCTGGGAAATCATCAAAGAAATAGCATAGTACAAAGACATAAAAGAAGAGAAGAAATTCGAAAATCCATTGGAAACAGCCACTAATTTCAATACTTTCTTCTCTGAAGTCGG
>VCRD01008142.1:0-18567 GCA_006783055.1 Trinorchestia longiramus
TGGATTTACTTTTAGACGGCATGGGACTTCGGTATTGAACCAAGAATGGGCCAAACGGCTCGTTCCTATTGCCTTATTCTATTCTTAACCTTCATCTTTTAGATTACCATTGTAAGCATAGAACACTACAGATCCGCCGCCAACAAGCTGAGGTTGTTCATCATGAGTATGCTCTACGTGGGCAGACCTTAAACAGTGCTATTGTGATATTTTACGGCGTGTACAGAAGCTATTCGCCGTAAAAGATATAAATTGCATGTGTCCGGTGAGTGATAATTGCATCATAATAGTGCATTTGCCCATCCAGCAGAGCTTGTACAGTGGTTTTGGCTTGACACAACTTTACTGCAAGTCAAACAGCCACCGCATTTCATAGATCTTGCCTGTTGCAACATTCTTTCCATAAATTAATCCCGCTTAAAAGGACGATTTCAAAGCGTCAAACAAGTCAAAGTGAATACTACGAGGCTGCAGGTGATAATCCCGCCAAACGAGTTCCTGGAATACTCCCACAAGTAGAATCAGCAATAGGTTGAATGTGTGGCTTGCGAAGGGGCCTACTTGGAAGAAAATTTAATGTTAAATAGATACGTGTTAACGTTTTTTCATAGCACCAGTCTGGATACATAGTGATTAGACCTCGTCGTTCGAAATTGTCTATAAGGTAGAGTAAGGTCTTGGTTTTCTTTAAAAAATAACAATTGTGAAAAATGATCCTTGTACAGTGTAACCCCAAACAACGTATACTTTTTTAAAAGACTGTAGTTTGAATACTACTGGTGCTGGGAGGCTGGGACAGGTCTCGTTCGAAAGAGCAAGATCTAAAGTTTTATTTTGTATCCAAAATACGTTGTTGTCTACCTTATGAATGCCAGTTGTATTCAAACTACAGCATTTAAAAAATTTATGCATTCTTTGGGTCAAAGCATGTCAAAAAAGTAATGACCCGAAAAATACGCCTCGTACAATTTCAGGGTAATTGTGAATCTGTCCAATGTGTTTTTTTATTTGTTAGTTTGTGAAATAAATTTGTTTTAATTGTTATCGGAACAGCTTTCACTTCTGGGAAATATTTTGTCAGGAAACGCCTGTGCTGATCATTGGCCATCATATCCTGTATGGCAAGGTGCTGCGGCTCGACCCACCTTTCGCTGTCTTGCGCAAGTCTCGGTCCAGCGATTCCGTGGGAGCTCATGTTAACAAGCCCACTCAAACTTATTATACTATTGATGCTGTTATCAAGAAGAAACTTCTTTTTAAAACCAGACCAAAGCCTATTGTATGTAATACTTCTAAAGTAGTATAGCTGTTGAAATTTGTTTGATATTCTTATCCTGGGTACCTCTGCTGTGTCTATGATGTATTCAGAATAATTTTTATGATTTGCTGTTTTCTCTCTCGGAATTGAATAGAACAGATCAACTTTGTTTTCTTCAATGTATGAAGGTTTCGGTTTCTTTCGTTTCCGTAAATAAAAGGAGCAATAGAAATAATTCACAGTCACACAGGACGACACAGCATAGCGCTGAAGAAGAGTCGGATATATCTGAAGGAATCATAAAGGTGAAAAGGAGAGTTCTGAGGTTCAAAAGAAAAGTCAAAGTTCATAATGGGAGTCTGAAAATTTAGAAGGAGAATCGGGAAGTTTTGAAAGGGCATCCAAAAGTTTTGAAGTGGAGGCGGAAAGTTCTGCATTCAAATCGGAAGGTTCTGGAGGTGTCATAAGTTTTGGAGGCTAGTCAAAAAGTTCTGGAGGTGAGCCGAAAAGTTCTAAAGGCTATTCAGAAAGTTTTGGGCGAAAGTCGGAAAGCTCTAGAGGCGAGTTGGGAATTTCTGAGGGAGAGTCTGAAACTCTGAAAGCGACTCAAAAGCTCTAAATGCTTCCAGTTGTTACTGCAAATTGTATTTTTTGTATTACGTAACGTAATATTTTAATTTTTTCAGTTGCCCGTCAATTTAATTCTAATGGTGCTCATTGAATAGTAATTTCATTGTGATTTTTGGATCCGTAGGTATGTAATGTATGGTTTAATAGCGGAGAACCATTGACTAATCGCCGCGAGGCTGCGGATAGACATCGACGTTTGTCCAGTCTGTTGAAGACTGTCCTGAAGTTCGGGTGGGCGCCCGACCGGAGTTGTGAGCTTTTTGTTATGGGATTAGGTTGTTACAAAAATAATGGCCGATTTCAGAAGCATGCATTTAATCCATGGTAAATGAACAATAGAGATGTTAAACTTAGTCAAAATATGAACCCTGAGCAGCTATGCATCTCTGCCATCGGACTACGAGATTATTTATCCCTTGTTGATAAAAAGTTAATGGCTGTGATGCAACAAAATCTTTGAAGGTCGTTTCCACCTCTTGTTTAGACCTAAAAGTTTTACCATCCAAAAATGTGTTTAAGTGCTTGAATAAATGATAATCAATAGGCGAAAGATCTGGAGGATGTGGTACAGTCTGGTATCCCAGTTCTGTGAGTTTCTGGACGGTCATTCTTGCAACATGTGGTCGCGCGTTATCGTGGAGCAGAATTGGACCACGTCGATTCACTAATGCCGGTCTCTTTTCGCTCAATCGAGCATGCATAACAGCGAGATCATTGCAGTATCTCTCTGCATTAATGGGCTCATTGACTCCCAAAAAACTGTAGTGAATAACACCTATTGCAGACCACCAGACAGTCACCATAATCTTTTTCTGGTGCAACGTTGGCTTTGGGAAGTGTTTGGGGGGCTCATCACGATCGAGCCATTGACCTGATCGTTTACGGTTATCATAAAGGACCCACTTTTCGTCACAAGTGACAATTCGGTCAAGAAAGGGATCGTTGGTGTTGCGCAGAGAGAGCATCGAGCACACTTCAAAACGCCTAAGCTTTTGATTCTCATTGAGTTCATGAGGAACCCATTTATCGAGCTTTTTCACCTCTCTAATAATCTTCAAATGGCTCGAGACTGTTGCAATGCTGACACCAAGTGTCGGAGACATTTCTCTAACACTTTGACGTGGATTTTGCTCAACAACAACTAGCAATTGCTCGTTCTCGAGACTACCCAAACGTCCTCTACCCTCTTCATCTTTAAGGCTCTCATCACCACTCCGGAATTTCCCGAACCACCTTCGTACTGTCCGATCCCTTGTGGACTCTTCTCCCTGTGCTAGGTTGATATTGGCTGAAGCTTCGGAGGCGTTGTGTCCAAGTTTGAACTCGTGCAACATAAGTAGGCGAAGGTCATGTTTTGTCATGTTCATCATGAAGGGATTCTATCCTTCAAAATTATGTTGTCTGAAAAGAAGTTACAAAATATTAATGAGCACACATTAATTGTTATGTATGCCAAGGTTAATCGAAAATAAACTAAAAAAGTTTTGTTAAAATTACTTTTCAAACCCCAGACCTTTGAGCGGTCATTATTTTTGTAACAACCTAATAGTTAATTATGTCTCAAAGCCAGTTCATTTTGTTGGTGTGTAGCTCTGAAGGGGATAGAGTTGTGATATGGCTGGAAAATGTGTTTCCCCCCCTTTCTAGGCGAATCATCGGTGCATAGGTATTCGTCGTTATTTAGATTTAATTAAGGTATGTACAAGTTTAAAGCATCATTCCCTAACTTTTACTTACCCTAAGGTTACCCAATATTATGAACCACCGGGTTGTATTGCGTTTTATTTTAGTAATGGCAAGAGACACCACGGAAGAGTCAGAGATTCAATAAGGGATCTTTAAGGATGCTGCAACTTTCCTGTTGTTTTGTGGGAATTCTCTGAGGGTATAGAGATACGATCGTCGTTGCTGATTGTAGATTTATTCATAAACTTCAACAAACTCAGAGCAGAGAGTGTGGCCAAGATCGAGAATCAGACCAAGAACTGAGTCATTGAAAACTGAGAACTTGAGATCTGTAAACCGAAATCTGTTCGGATAAGAGCCAATAAGTAACTAGAAATGAATACAAGATTTAGCAAAAAAATCTATCGCAAAACAACATTACAAGGAAACTGACGAGTAAAGGAATTAAAGCACTGTACCTAATTTAGTTGGCTGTTAACAGGAAATACGAACTAAGATGCCGATAGCCAGCTTCTCTCACTAAGCCATACAATTTAGTAATCGTATCAAAATTGGCTGTTCGATCTTTTACTATGCCAGTCATCAATACTTGTACGTGGAGGTTAGATTGATACGAAACAAGAGAATGGTATTGGCTGTCTTACACGATATTAAAAATATGCCATCATTTGTGGTGATACGAGCTGTGTCTTTACATTAATGCATGAATTAATGATATTTACGAGCATTTAGAATGGATCTTTCGAGGTAAAACAATAGACGTACACTTCTACGTTAACCGGGATGTAATAAATTATTCATCAAGACAGTCACTGCAAATTGGATGGATGCACATCTAACAATCAATGACACGTTATTCATAAATGAGACTAATGCGAGAAGGGTTATCCAAGTTAGTTGGCAATGTTTGGTTTAACATACACACTTATGATGGCACGAAAGTATTTTATAAATCAATGGAGTTCTATGGCCTAAATTTACCCTAATTTCACTTATAATAACTACCTAATCTTGTCTTACACTGAATGGCAGGACTAACACCACACGTAAAATGGCCCGTGAGCATGTCATGAATTAACGAATTTTAATGCAACCATATCGACTGATTTCATTGATAATCACCCAAATACAGTCTCACTCCGAATGATACGAAGAATGGAATCTTGGTCACGCTAGCGACACGAATAATTTACTCTATTGCGTGTTCACTCCGTGTCGCAGGCCGTCCTTATTGTTAACACTATGTGTGCGTATGTGCACGCTGTCTCTCGATTGTCCGTGCTGTTCCTTAACTTCTATTGGTTTAAAGGGGTACCGCTGGGTTGAAGTGTGTTGATTAATATCTGAACGTAGTTACTTTCGTCGATTTTCCGAAATAACGTAAACATTAAATCCAAGTTGACGCCGAGTTTCCAAACTTCGCCAAATTACGCGTAGGCAAGAACTTCTCCCAAGTTGGCAGAATTTCTTCAAGAATTCACAGGCATAACTTCTAGGATCTAGTTGCACACAAACCTCCCACCCTAGACGATAAAAAAATCCTCTATAAGTGCATGCTTTGCCTGAGATCCCGACAGCTGCTTATATAATCCTTTTGTGTTTTAGAAACCACGCCTCATGGCTTCCTTAGCTCCTCCTTGGTAAGCTTCTCGGGGTCTCGAAGTGGTCGTTGAAGCATGTCATGTACTTGTGTTTTTCTGAACTTCAGCTTTTCCAAACCATTAACAGTGTGCGGTGTTTATGTTTCTGAGCGGGCGGTCGTTGGGTTTTATTGGCCGAATGCCGCATGAGCTTCACACGTACACTTACACTCATACACATCACACTTATATATGTACCATGACATATATGTACCATCACACATCTACCATCATCACTATTTGGTTAATGAATTATCCTGGAGTAACGCAAATCAAAGCGCAACAAATTCTTCAAGCACAATTTAAATCATTTGAATAAGAACGTGACCACACTGGAAGAGATTTTGCAATACAACCTAGCTGCCAATTACACACTGCTTCAACACTACTTCACAAAGGAAATCTTCGTTAGAACTATTGCTTTTGGTTGCAAAAAAAAACAATCTTTATTTCCAATCGAGTACACAGTACATAGACATTAGTACATTGGTTTTTCAAATTCTTAAGGTTAACATTCTAAGAGTAAGGGTGATGGTGAGCTTCATGCGACGATCCCGGGAGGTTGATGGGCGTCTTCATGGGTGGGGAGTTGAGTGCTTAGCGGCATGAGTGCACGGCACGGCGTACGAGAAATAACTCGTGTCCATGGCCGGGTTCGAACCCGCGGTCTTTCTACATGAAGCAGAGATCCGATACAGAACACGGGCCGCAGACCACTCGACCACGGTGGCTGGGGAAATCACAATGCATTTTGAATTACAGACTGCATGGCAATGATCAAATCTTAACAATATGAATATAATACGAATACTGCGGAAAGTACGCAAAAAACTTCCCGCATTGTGAAATAATGTACGACGTGAATTCTGTCGAATCAGCAAAAAATTACGAATTATTAGGGATTAAACGACCTGTTAAACCTAGAGGAAGATCTAGAAGAAGCTGAAAGGCCAAGTTTTAAAGAATATCTTGTACGTAAGTGAAACGCAAAAACTCCCTTACACATTGTCAAAAGTACACTCACCTGTCAGAGAGAAAGACTGAAACGCGAATACAAGCGGTGACGACCGTCGCCGAGTAATAGCCGGGACAAAACCGACCGGGCAAGTTGCCTTAAGGCTGATGGTTGATTATGGTTTTCTCGTCGAATGTTACAATTTGAAGTTACAACTACGATTAAAAGTTTACTTTATTATTAGCCGTAAACGGTGTGAAATGGGTATAAATTAACTCTAAAATATTACTAAAATTAATTATATTTTTTGTAATCATCTCCAGGAACATACTAAAATAATTACGATATTTTAATGGCCCTACAGATCCAAACAAAACAAAACAAACAACTTTATTTCCAATCAAGTACATAGACATTAGTACATTGGTTTTTCAAATTCTTAAGGTTAACATTCTTAGAGTAAGGATGATGGTGAGCTCCATGCGACGGTTCCGGTATGTGTCCATGGGAAATTAGTTAGTTGCACCGATAAGTGCGAGCTCACGGCGCGAAACGAGAAACAGCTCGTATTCATGGCCGGGTTTCGAACCCGCGGTCTTTCTGCCCGAAGCAGAGACCTGATACCTAACATGGGCCGCAGACCACTCGACCACGGTGGCACGGTGGCTGCACCACCGTGCGCTTTCAATCGAGAACCCATGAGCGACTATGGTCAGTATCAAGGCGACAGAAGGAATGACAACACCAAATATACAAAAAACAAAAACATATATTTCCAATAAAGTTGGTACATAAGAAATGTAACAGCATTGGTCTTTAAAGATGGCGTATCTTAAACTCCTTAAGTGGTAGGTATTCTATGCATAGTAGATGATATAACAGCGGTACCTACGGGTATACGTAAACATTCACATCACGCAATGAGCGGTAAATATACATGGTGAAGCAAATGAAACTTCACTTTTTCAATATGATTTAAGAGGTAGTTAAATTCTGACGTGGTTGGTATTCTACGCATTTTAGGTGATAAACGAAATATTTCCTCTAGGCAAAGCTTAGAATTGACATCATTGCATTTAACAAAATCAGATGTTTAACATTCGAGAAAGACCGAAAAAGAAAAATTATGAAAGTCAAAAGTTGAAACATGAAGTTGTAATTGTTATTAAAATGAAATTGTAAGTTCTAATTACTGGTTGACTGCTTGGTATGACTTGCCGATGATGATCTAGTAAGATACTTAAATAAGTATATTAATAACTAGACAGTTCCCGTGGAAATTCTAGGATTTTAATTTGACTAATTTGAAATCATAACGATGAATGCATTAAAGATGTACAACGAATTATTGTCTTTTAAATGAATAATTTTTATTAATTTCATTCAGACCATCCTTTCTGCATCATATCTACTGATAACATGGTTTCGATTGTACCCGTTGAAATTTCTAGGTTTAAAAGATATAAAATTAAGGTTCTATGAAACAAAATACATTTTTCAGTTTTACCCGTGGATATTTTTCATCAACATATACTGAACTTCTATTCTGTAAGTTATCTACGGATAACGTGACCGTGTAAGAAATAAAAAGCTAATAGCAGAAAGGAGTATTTTATAATGATCCGGCGCCTTTGGTGTCCCCAATACAATGCTTACTATACGTGCATTTCCATTGATTATTAGTCTCATTAGAGAGAGAGAGAGAGATATGGAGATACACTATTATTCATGTAGACCAAGGACTACTAAAAACAGGACGTGCACGGCCGTATACCTGACTACGCTAGCGGAGGCCAGCTCACTGAGCTGAGTGAGTTCAGTTAGCCACCATCTGTCACAGTGCGAACATTGTCGTAATCTGTTGCTCGGTTTGAATCGGACATTGTTGTTTGTTTCGTGGCACATTGCTGCATTTTTAAGTGGATACTGTTTGTTTACAAAGTTTATTGCTAATTATATGTATTAAAAATACCGAACTGTGAGATTGTGAACTGTCGGGGTTATTACAATAAGGAGAACAAGCGCCGCGTGTTTCGCCTCCCGAAAGAGCAGTCTGAGAGACAGAAGTGGCTTGATGTTCTTCCACCTCGTGAAAATTTTGTTGTTAATCCAGACAAGTTTTTCATTTGTGAGATACACTGGGGTGCTGACCCACATTTGATCAAATTGTGTGGTGGTTCTATGCGACCTGAAGTCCCTCCCAGTATCTTCAATGTGCCTGCTTCATGTCTGCCCTCTCCAAAACTTACACCTCGCCCGGCGAAAGTGAAAGACCAACAACTGAGGTATTTTCTTCAGAGGGATAAGATTACTTCATTTGATGCTTTCAAATCTGAACGTAACCTGCAGAAGCAGTACAAGAACTTGATTATTTCAAGATCGAAAGAAAGGCTTGTGTGTTTGTTCATGTCCGACGACTTTAGTGAATGCAGCCTGTCTGTGATTGTTGAAAACAAGCCCACTTTTTGTTCCCCACTAACGCTCAGTGCATTCAAGAACGACATTAGTGTACCACTGTTTAAGACACTTCATCCCAACAATGGTTTAAGATCGTATACTCAGTTCGACGAAACTGTGCGCTTGGCAATGCACTATGACATCCCGTTTGACAAAACGATCCAAAATGTTGTCACTTCTTCAAGCTCACACATCAGCCTGTGTCGACACCGAGAAGGAGAAAAAGTTGGTATTTTTGACACGTCAGTTGGATCTTTTATTACGGAAGCAGTTTTCCATGAATGATTATTGTTTTGCTCTTCAATCATACCCAAAGTGTAATCATGAACAGCTCAGAGACTTTTTGGTGCTGTCATGCAAACGCAAGCTGCACTACATCACTTCATCTATTGACAAACAAACAAACAAAACAAACAAAAACGTATATTTCCAATAAAGTTGGTACATAAGAAATGTAACAGCATTGGTTTTTAAAAATGCCTTATCGTAAAATCCTTAAGTGGTAGGTATTCTATGCGTAGTATCATAGATGATTGAACAGCAGTACCTACGGGTATACATGAACATTCACACCACGCATTGAACGTTAAATATACATGGGGAAACAAATGAAACTTCGCTTTTTCAATGATGACTTAAGAGGTAATCATTGGTGATACATATAAATTCTGACGTGGTAGGTATTATACGCATTTTAGGTGATAAGCGAAATATTTTCTTTAGGTACAGATTAGATTTGACATCATTACATTTAACTGAATTGGATGTTTAACATCTGAGAAAGACCGATAAAGGAAAATTATGAGAGCGAAAACTTAAAACATAAAGTTGTGATTGTTATTAAATTGAAATTGTAATTTCTAATTACTGGTTGACCGCATGGTATGGCTTGCTGATGATCGATTTAATTTAATCATTATTACAGTTATCTGTAAGCACCGTGTTTAATATGAACGGGCGTTACATATCAGAGAAAGAGAGTAAAAAAATAAAATATNGCTCTATGTTGTGATTGATGTTGTAACTTGTAAGATTTATGTTTTTATTTCTTAAACATAAACAAGTATGTTAAAAACAATAAACCTTTGTAAGAATGAAATATTCAATTTTCTTTCATTCGTAAAATATTACAATTGAAGTAAGTTTTGTATCCAATTTAGGCAATTATACGTATTAATACGTACGATACTGTTTACAATGAATAATAAACTCCATCAAATAAAAATTATTTTATTACCATGTGTGTATATCTTTTGAAGTTAATGAAGCATTTTGATTATTAGATGTATAGAAACCTTTACCTAAGATACTGCAGTTATCCCTAAAAATGAGCTTTCGTTTTCTATCGAATGTCTGGTTAGCTGCATGATTCGTTAGCTGCGCTAGAAAATTGGAACGTATGTCCGCAGTTAAGCAGGTATTACAGTACAAAATTTCATTTGAAACCAATCATTATTTTTTGAGAAAAAATAAGAAACGATGCACCAAATACTTTTGCCGCCCATTATATGAAGCCCATGATTTATCCTTCCTCTATCATGACTTATTCTGGTCCCTTGCTGGTACAAAGTCTCAATGAAATAATATAAAAATTTGATTTATCTTGGATTTCATAATTAATACTCTGCAGCAAGTGTTGGTTCTAGTATGTCAATGACACTATTCACATTATATCTGAATGCATCTGTATATTTTGAAGCTTCAAGTTATTTGGTGAACTAGTTTTTTAATTAGCATGACATGATTGTGGCACAAATTACGACTCTATGGCTAAATTATCATTATCATAAATTTATGTAATTATGCTTTTGGAATACATTTAAAACGTAAATCAACAATTGAATAAATACATTGTTATTATGTCTCGACTTTAATATTCATTTAACTATTACAACTTCCTAACGACGTTTCGAAAATTGCCCTTTTCTCCCTTCCCCGAGTCGGATGCCTGTCCTCGGAGCCTGCTCTCTCTCTCTCTCGTGGAAGGAAGAAAGAAGGAAAAAACTTTATTTCCAATCAAGTATACAGTACAGATACATTGGATTTTTAATTTTCAATGTCATGATTTAAGAATATAATGATGATGCTTCTGGAGAAATCCCCATCCTTCGTGCTGATACTTAAAGTTAATGCTCATAGGGGCTTTTCGATGAGCGTGATGCAAATTTGATCATACTCCGGAGAACCAGCGTTGTAGCTGGAGTGCATATTTCTCGTCCTACGATGATCAGGCACAAACAGAACAATGCAGATACAGGAATTGAGCCTGGGTCTCCCGGTCCTGTATCACAAGCAGGGATGCTCCCTAGTCGACCACTCTGTCGGCGAGTCCACTGCCTCCATAGTGTTGTCAGATACCAACTTATACATTATACCTCAATCCGCAAATAAAAACCTTTGCTGTATTTAGAAATAAATACTCACTCCCAAATCGACTTCCCAATTTTGTAGAAATGGAAACAAACATTCGTAAGTAACAATGGGCCATTCATGTTGATACAGTGTCGTGATTCTCTGTAATCGGTAGCAAAACGATTTTGTATGAAGTGATTGACTGTTTTTATAGTTTGTTCCAACTTAGGAAATTCTCATCATATATTCACTGCTTTGAGACAGAGATGTCAAAAACACGTTTTTAGCAACTGCCACTCAAATTTGCATAGTATAGACCAGTGCTCTTCAAAGTGTGGGTCGCAACCCACAGGTGGGTCGCGTGACCATTCGAAGGGGGTCGCGAAATGTAGGATCATACTTTTTTTATTTATGTAATGATGTTATTTCAGAATAAAATATATAATTTTTATGATAAATAATTAATAAATATTGATAAATCAAGTGTTATTGTCATTCTTAAGCACAGAAACCATATATATAATAACACACAAACAATGAAAATGCTCAGCCGGTATTATATGTTTGTAATGAGTTTTGAACTTGTCCCATCACATGCCTAGGTTGACTGTAGAACTAGCATTGTAATGTTTTACGTCCGGCAAAAGTAATTAGAGTAGCGCTCAGAGGAATATACAACCTGGTAACACAGGAGAAGATTCACAACCCGTGCAAGAAAATCATGTCAATAAGGGTCATAGCGATAGTGTGATATGTCACAATTCCCTTAATTTTCACTACTATTAAACAATAAGTAATTAATAACATGAATACTGGTGTTTATTTTTCAAACTTATTGACACAATTTTTAAGCATATCTGCGGGTGCTCAGCAGGGCTGCCACTGTTGAGGAATTCCTCAAAATCTGGGAGAGCCGCTTGTAATCTGGGGGATTGGGGAAAATGCTCGTAAAAACAAAGACATTTGGGGGAGTTTTACTGAGAATTATTTCCAATGCATAAATTGTTTGACTTCAATAATTTTGAATTACACTTAGATATATATTCATTCATATGTAAATGTCATGATGCAGAACAGGAAACGCTTCATTAACGACGAATAAGAGGCAATTTAACGAAGTTTCTGATGTTCCAACTTTATTGGAAATACATGTTTTTGTTTTTGTTTTGTATGAGCCATCTTAAAACTAAGATAAAAGCACAAAGCGGTGTTAAATATGAAAAGCAGCAAGATTTCATGTTTGAGTTTGTAGTTTTCAAAAATTAATTGAGAAAAAAAAGAAGATCAAACATAAATGAGCTGTAAATTATTAAAAGTTTTTATTCATAATACCCTAATATAGGCAATCGATTCTTATTTTTTGAATACACTACATATTACGTCTTACAATTTTAGATGTGCATTTTGCACAGTAGACCCGATTTCTTCATGAACATTAAATTTTTCTGCTATATTTATATTTCATTCTTCATTTTGCTAAAGTTAAAGGGGTCGTACATAAATGAAATTTTTCAAAGGGGTCGAGGCGGATAAAAGTTTGAAGACCATTGGTATAGACCAGGGGTCACCAAGCTACGGCCCGCGGGCCGAATCCGGCCCGCGACGTCAGTTCACCAGGCCCGCCGACGTTGAACTGACGTCGCTTCCTCGGCTCGTGGTAGCTCCGCCTACGCTCTGACGTCACCATGGTTTCCATCGCTTTAAGACCNTTTGAGAAGGTTGTTCTGTAGGGCCGCTAAAATATCGTGATTATTTTAGTATTAAATAATATTAGACCTAGTAATATTTTAGAGTCAATCTTTATACTTATTTCGCGCCACTTGTGATTGTTTTTTTTAGTCTAAATTTAATCATGGTCGTGACTTCAAATTGTAACTCTCGTCGTTTATAGAAGAGTGTAGTCAACCACAGGTTCTCAAACCAAACGCCCGTCAGTCCGTCCATAACCATTATCCAGTGAACTAGTGTATTCGTGCTTTCAGTCTCTCTGACGGGTAAGTTTCTATTGACGGTTGTTAGGAAGTTTGGCGCTTCACTTAATTACTAGTTATTCCTTGAACTTATCATTTTAGCCCGGCTTAAGCGTTCCTCTGTAGGTTTAGCAGTTTGTGTAATTCCGGTGATTGTTATTCGGTAATTCGACGGATCTCTCGTCGTATATTATTCCACAATACGGTAAATAATTTACCTAGTGTCTGCAGTATTCGTATTGTTGAGATTTGAGTTAACACGGAGCCAGTAATGCAAAATGAATTGTTAGGGTTTCCCTTTTATAGCCTTAAGCAACAGTTATAGCCAAGATTTCCTTTTGCGAAACAATGAGTTAATTGACAGCTAAAATGTATACCGAAATCTCATTTCAGGTAGTCACGTTTCATTCGAATAGTTTTGTTTGTATTTGAAGAAGTAGTGGTGTAGTATACATCGAATAATAACTATTGCGTCAGGCAGTAAATAT
This sequence comes from Trinorchestia longiramus, assembly GCA_006783055.1. Taxonomy (NCBI): domain Eukaryota; kingdom Metazoa; phylum Arthropoda; class Malacostraca; order Amphipoda; family Talitridae; genus Trinorchestia; species Trinorchestia longiramus. The sequence continues at coordinate 13,437 of VCRD01008142.1, forward strand.
GCTGGCAAGTTCCGTATCACTCGAGTCTCTACGTTCAAGTATTTTATGATGGGCGCACTAAAAGATCGACCAGCCGTTTTGATACGGTGATTAAATCCCACAGCCTCAGGGAGAAGCTGCTTATAGACATCTCATGTTGTATTTCTTTAACCGCCAGCTAATTAGGCACAATGCCTCAGTGTTTGACTCGGCGGTTGTCGTATAATACTGTATCAGGATATTAATACTTCTGCTAAATTTTGTATTCATTTCGAGTTACTTAATAGTCCTTATTCGGACAGGTCTCGGTTTACGGAGTGTAAGCTCTCAATTTCGATCTTCGATCCTGGCCTTAACTTCTACCCTGAGTTTGATCGTGTTCAATAATAAATCTGCAAGCAACGAAGTCGACTATATCACTTCCCCTCGAAGAACATCACCCACGAAATTATTACAACAGAAAATTCAATGTTCAATTCAATAATTATCGTTACAACTTTTTTTGCCCACATTTATTAATGAAAACAAATTATACTAGTCAAACTAAATTAAACATGTTATTAAACTCTTAATATTTCCGAATATCTGCAATTTATTCAATATGCTTTCCATCAGTGTCGATAACCTGCTGCAAACGTTTGGAGAATGCTTGATATGAGTCACGAATGAATGTTTGGGGGATTTTTGCCCATTCCTCTTCAGCTCCTCAGCTTCTTCCTGGTGGATTTTACAAATTTTGATGTTCGAGCTGTTCGAGGGCGACCTTGCCCTGGCCTATTAGCTACCTTCCCATTCTCTTTGAATCGCTTAAGGGTCCTCCAAACCAGCATTCTGTTCACATTTAGTGATTTGACAATGTCCTTTGGTGACTTTCCTGACTTCTGCAACTCTATAATTGCTATTCTACTATTTAGATCTTTACACATTATCTGGTAAAAGTTTACATCATATTTAAACATAAATAGAATAGTTGTTACGATAAATATTGAACACCCTGTAGAACATTTCCCTTGATCAAGGAATTCATTTTTTCCAATGAAATTATTCATTATCAAAAGGATCATTGATAATGTCAGACTGAAACTCTTTCATGTGTTGAAAGTTTAAATTGACATCCTGAATTACCTTTGTATTTTGTAGCGAGTTTTATACTTTGTGGACCTCCTGCAAATTAACTGGATTTGGTTTCCATTTATTTCTGACCTCGTGAAGTGGGAAACGGCCTGGACGAACGTTAAGAGGTTTAATTGTAACAGCCTTGAATATTCCATTAACGACTTTTGCACCTACTTCAAAGAAAAAATTGTTGAAATTATGGCTATTTGCAATGGATTTTCAGATTTATTTTCGCATTTTTGTATTACGCTATTTTTCTGATAAATTTCCAGGATCCTTTTGGGTGTCTCTTAACTGTTAACAATTTTCCTTGGAAGTGCGCATTTTATTTTGTTAACTCACTTCCAGAGGACTATTTTCTCATGTTTATTACGGTCTCATAGAGAACTATTCGATTGATTATGTTTATACTAGTTTGGGTAGTCTTTTTTTCACTCTGCTCAGTTCATTTATTTCATGTTATCTAGTCAGACGTTTCGGTTTAGCTTTCCTCAAAGTGTACGTTGCTTGTTCGGTAAAGCTGGAATGAAATTACAGTCGAAAATTAAAACTTGAATATCGACATCATCAGTCATTTCCATGTTTTGAAATTCATAACCCCTGTGTCATAATTTTTTATTAAAGAGATCTGATGAGTGAAGTTGTCAGACGGTAGGTTTTCAAGTAGGGTAACTGTTACGCTTTCGCAACGTGAATTAAGCATTCAACCGCGTGGTGATCGGATTCCGAAGGTGATATCTCGACGCAGAGTATTGTTTCCAAGTTCTTCGTAATTGCTACATCTAAGAGTTTTGGGAGTTTTAGTAACGCAAGTTGGTTTGTGAACCAATTTTGATAGATTCATTCTGTATAACATTTTGGTTAGTGGATTATTTTTATTGATCGATCCTACATAATCACCTAACGTTTAGACTTTTTGGTTTCTAAAATCATTCTAAATATTTTGTAAATAAACTAAAAATTGAAGTATCGGAATGTAGATGGTGTCTGTAAACGGTACAGATAGTGGAAGATTTTGATTCCCTCACCTGTACCTTAAGCCACACCGTTTCTATGCCATCACATACTAAACTTTTGTACCGTTGTCTTGGGTTTCGTGACCGACAGATTCAGAGGATCTACGCTGAGTTATGTTATCAATGGCGAGGAAATCCTATCACAAAGATGAAATTCAGTCAGCACATATATTGGATATATTTATTAACTATGCCTCATTTACTTTACCAAAATGATACCATTGTTTTAAACCTACTACTTCCGCCGATTATTCAAACCACTGTAGCATCGCCCAAAACATGATTATTTTAGACCAACTACACGCAGCTTTTTCGTTAAACATTTCAAACACATTTCCAACATTTCCTTAAGCATTTTGAAAAAATCAGCCACCAAAATATTTTAAGACAAACGTGTCACGTCACTTTGAGTCTCAAAATAGTAAGTAAATGTTGAGAACTTCCTAATTTGTGGTGTATGAATTTACGGAATTTACTCTGAATTAAAGCAAACTATGAAAATTCTTCAACTAGCTTAGACCTTTGCATACCAACATTTACCGGATTTGAAATTAGCTTTCATAACTCGTATAGAAATAGCATGAAAACCATTAACGTACGCTTTTATTATGAATTCTCAGCCAATTTGAACGATATTAGTCTGGCCCATTGAAATGAATAGGAGTGTCGTTCACGTTCGTAGACTAACGCGTGTCTGTTTTCGTTAGCTCATAAAACTCATATTAAGCAGTTGTCAGCTCGAGATATTTGCTACGCGTATAACATTTCTCTATATAGTAACAATCAGGATAATTTGATAAATAGCCAAGTTCTTGGCAATAGTAAGAGTAAGACCTCCGCAACAGCAGGCCAAAAAAAAGCTCTGCTCAAATCTTAGCACAGGCCAATGCAAACAAGAAACAATACTTTACATTGATCATTGGATTGTGTCCAAATAGAGTTCGCACGTTACCCACACACTAAACAACAAACTAAAATTCATTTAAACAAATTATTCAAACAACGTGCGCTACCTCATCCAGTCTCGATTTCCCCCGCTATGTCAAATATTCATTTAGTATTTGAACAGCCATTTGAATTCAATTTCCACATAAGTTCATAGAACCTTACGCTAGAGACTAGCACCACTATGATGTCTTACGCAAATTATTTAGAACCCTTTAACACTTTACCTGTGGGAGATGATATTCTCACTACAGTTAAAAGATGTGACGTCAATCACTTGTGTCAAATTCAAACCAAATCATCTGGTGATTTTACAACATCCTGCAAACCTTTAAAAACATGCCAAACGTTGAAAATTACATTATTTATTTCCAAGATTAAACTCCTTGTATAAACAAACAAAAACAAACAAACAACTTTATTTCCAATCAAGTACGCAGTACATAGACATTAGTACATTGTTTTTTCAAATTCTTAAGATTAACATTCTTAGAGTAAGGATGATGGTGAGCTCCATGCGACGATCCTGGAATGTGTCCATAGGCGGGGAGTTGAGTTGAGGGCTTACCGATAAGTTCTTGTATAATAAGACAGCTTACCGATAAGTTCTTGTATATATAATGTTGATCTTACCTTTCTTTCAACTATCTTACCACCTAATGTATCTACAAATATCCACAGAGCCAAACCTGGGCCGTGATCATTACCCTATTGTCATAAGTATTGGAGAGGATCTTTGATCGGTGAGATATAAATCTCGTCCGACCGGGCAATTTGATAAAGGGAAGTGGGAGGTCTGGTCTGCTGCACTGCAGCAACCGGAAATGCCCGAGATATTGAATATTGAACAGGGCTTTGAAGACTAGAAATATCTTGATCTTGGCCAGTACTGAAACCTTCGAACAGAAAAAAGCGATGCAGATTCCCACACTATAATAAAACCTGGTAGACCCCCAAGTGTACGGAAGTAGTGGTAAAAATGCTCATCTCCCATATATAAAATACAAAAATGATAGAATTTAGACGTTGTCAATCAAGAGTTAAGTTCGAAGTTAAAATTGCCAAGAAAGTATCCTGGGTTAACTTCTGCCATAAAATTACTTCTAACTCACCAATATTCTTGATATGGAAGCAAGTAAAAAGCTCACAAACCGTTTTTGATTAAAAAAGCTCAACCTTTCATTTCCCATAACTACATATTAACAAACATTCTAAAGCTAATGCATTGGCTGACCATCTGGAAAAAACCCTGGTATCCCCTTCTCGAACTCCATATCATCAATTCATTTCGCTTCCACTTGCTCTTGCTTTAAGCAATCCAGAACAATTCCCTTTAAATCAACCATTTACAGTAAGTGAAATGAATACGAGTCTGGCTCCCCTTAGGAGCAATAATCCTGGATTGGAGCGTATTTGTAATGAGCATTTTAAGCATCTGTCAGACACGTATAAAAAATGGCTCCTTAACTTATACAATAGCAGTTTAAATTCATGTGTGATACCAAAATCATGGTACCTCACTCTAATTATCCCTGTACCTAAACCTATCAAACATTTAACTTCTGTTGAATCCTACTACCCTATATCCTTGCTCTCTTGTCTGCTAAAACTGATAGATCATATTATGATAGCACTACCCCTTACCTTTTATTTAGAACAAAATGGTGTCTTTACAGGTACACAGGGAGGTTTTCGACAGCGGCTATTGGCAATTCATCAGGTTACACATCTGAATGTTGTAATTAGATTTGCTTTAGCTGACAAAAAAATTGTGCTTATATGTGGACTTTTCGGGTGCATTTGACTCTGTTTGGCCCACGGGAGTTCTGTAGAAACTAAGCCAGTAGGAAGTGCAGGGACCAATTTTAAGATGGCTGCTCTCATACTTAACTGTCCACATCTACCAGGAGTTACCACATCTACGAAAAAACTAGATTATTAGCTATCCAATCTTTGGTGTTATCCCGCTTTGACTATTGTGACTTGGTCTGCTGAGATATACCTAAAGGTCTTCAAAAAGAGCTACAGAAATGTATGAATTTTGCTGCTAAAGTAGTATGCAAAGGAAATTTCAG
>VCRD01008147.1:5030-21756 GCA_006783055.1 Trinorchestia longiramus
CCCCTTCCTCTTTCCTCCTTCCTCTTTCCTCCTTCCTCCTTCCCTCTTCCCCCTTCCCCTTTCCTCCTTCCCCTTCCTCTTTCTTCCTCCAGCTGTACAGCTACGCTCCTGTGTAAGAAAGCTGCTCTGTACACACAAATTCTACTCCACCTGACCACTGTACTCGCAGACCTTGAAAAACTTAAAATACACGTCACTTAACTTCGCTCCCTTCTCAGATGTTTTTCAACTAGTTTACTATCTAAAAAATGTTATTTTTATGAGCATTACTGATTTCTATTTTGCTCGGACGTTCTCACGGAGCGCAGTATTAAATCAGGAATGACAGCATCAGTCAGAAATAATCACCGGCCAGGACGCACAAGTTTCGCCCCAGCGTTCACTCGTACAACAAAACTCATGTCACATTATTCTCCATTTGTCCGAGTCTAAAAATATCACTTACCCTGTAGCAATTTTTGCAGCCCGATGCACTTCCTACTCTGGTCAATTTGCTGCGACCATCTGTTCGTTAAAACTTTTCTCTTGGGCATTGACAGGATGAAGTTTTTCCTGCAGTTTCATAAGAGGTTTTGTGTGAAGGGAGGGAGAAAGAGGGAGAAAGAGAAGAAAAGGGGAAAAGGAAGGAAGAACGGGGAGTAGAGATAAAAAGGAAGGATGGGAGGAGGGGAAGAACAGTTGGTGTATAATTTGAGGTGGTGATACGATAGAATAAAATAAGGTCATAGAAACGAGCAGTTTGGTCCATTCATAGGCTGCTACTCAAGTCCCATGCCGTTTAAAGTAAGGGTATTAATCATGCACGTACACCTCAATCACGCAAACCAATTCAGTCACGTACAAGTACCTCACTCATGCACAGGCATTTCAGTTACACTCACCCCAATCATACACTGGTTCTAGAAGTTAGGGACATAGAATATGTACGATATAATACTGGGGGATTCTTAATCCAATATTTGTCGAGACGATTTTTAAATGTGTTCGCGGTGAAAACAGAAACGATGTTTTTGGACAGCTGGTTCAAAGTTGCGTAAATTTTAACTGGGAAGAAGTTTAGAGCTTGGGTTGTCTTGAAATTTCTTTTTGGTTTTTGACCGTTATTTCTGGTTCGCGCGTCACCGTCTCGTTCGAAAAACTCTTCTAAGGTAACATCGTTAAAGCCGTTGAGATACTTATAAGTCTCAATGAATAGTCCTTGCAGCCTTCGTTGTTCTAAGAAGATAAGTTCAAGCTGTTCAAGATGTCTTTTGTAGCTGAGATTGCGAATTTCATGAGTTATATTTGTCTCCTTACGCTGCACTTTCTCCATTTATTAATATAATATAGCTTCGTAGAGTAGCAGACCAGAATTACGCTGCATATTCCAGATGCGGTCAGATTAGCGCTTAATAGAGCGGTAATATTACGTAATTTGCCTTGTATTCAAAATTTCTCGCAATGAAACCAAGGATCTTGCTAACGTCTCACGCTTTTTCCACTTCTTTGCCATGCTTGAAATTTTCAGTGATAATGATACCTAATCTCTTTGTTGCTATACTTCTTCAATGGGTATATCATTCATCGCATGATGGAATTTCTGGTCACTTACGCCAACGGGCATTACTGAATATTTATCAACGTTGATGCTCATATGTCAGGTTTCGGTCCATTTGTAAAAGACGGTTGGGATCTGATTGGATAGTTACTCTGTCCCTTTCAGTAGACAATTTGTGACAGAATTTCGTGTCATCGCTTTATATGCTGATTTTACTGATTATCTCGACGTCAAGGTCGTTGATGTAGATAATGAAGAGGAGCAGGTCTAAAACGCTCCCTTGAGGGACTCCTAAAGTTACGTGCTTCAAATCACTGGCTTGATCGTCAATCATCACTCGTTGAGTGCGACCAGTGCGCCATATGAAGTTGTGAGTAACTTGAGGTGGTGATCATATTAAGCATATTAAGTTATGAGTAACTTGCAATTCGTAGTGAAAAGTAGCTGTTGGCACCAGATGCTGCCTAATGAAACTTCGCAAACAATAAGTGACAAGTTATAAATAGTACTACGTTATGCTAGGCTGTAGTGGTTGGAATTATCCTCCAGTCTATCGTGAGAACTATGTGTTCTTCAAAAAATATCTTTGAAGCCTGAACTGCCACGTGAATGCATGTTGATAGTGTTTATTCTCGTCAGTGCATCCTGGGAGAATTAGAGTTAGTCAATTGTATCTTTCGTCACGGTCAGCTCGTGCAGCAAAACTTGTTGCAGGAGTCTGTTGTGGCCTCACTCGTTACCTCATCTATGCCTTTCCCATATTATTCTTGCTCGTATGGGATACCTTATTCCGCGCTCCGAAAGCTCTCTTCGCTCTGTTTTGCCTATTTACCTCCTAGACGAGCTAACGAAGTTTATCTTCACCATCACCAGGGGTTGTGCTAGGTATGAAAACTTTACTACCTCCTGTACCTTTGAAAATTCAAGTCTTGCAGAACATTACACTAACACAACTGAGCGAAAACAGCACTGAAGCCTTGATTATAGCAATGATTAAAATGACCTCATTTATCTTCGCTTCATCGCGAGCTCTGAGATCTGAAGACAAGGCTTGGTCTAGGAGCAGCAGCCGTTGTTTGTCGGCATGTCTGCAGGGCGCGCCCTATATTTTCCTTGTAATTTTCTTAATGCAGGAGCAGGACAGCGGCCTCTGGATCATGTCTCCTAGGCTGGAAATTTAAGACACGGAAACTGCTCGTTGGAGTCCATGACCCTGCGCGTGTTTCGTGCGCGGGACACTCAAGAGCTGTCTAGTCATCTGATCACATCTGGGTTATGGTCACATATTGGTCAGGATCGTATCATGGTCGGGATCACATCATGGTTGGGATCACGTATTGGTAGCATCATGGTCACGATCTAACTCTATTTTCGTGCTCCGACACAGTAGTGCACTACAAAATGGCATATTGTGCATGTATACGGTACATACACCATTTCTACGTGGTTACATGGTTGATTAGCTCAGTTAATTAGACCACCTTGCAACAAACTGCTACTCAGTGTTTGTCCGCTTAGTAAACGTACAACGTTTACATGTTTGTTTGTATTTCCACACATGTAAAACATGAAACAAACAGTAAGCGTTCACGCTCGTGTCCGGCCAAGTTTACTTGCCTTTAATAATTTAAGTTGCGCCCAGTTATGTAGTTCGAAGAACCTGGTGAGCTTGTGAGAAATTGAAAGTCATTTGAGGCGTGTAAGCTGCGTTTAGTTTCATTATCAAGACCTTCTTGGAACAAGAAAGAACGAGAAAAAAGAAGACGGGAAAGAACAGTAACTGAGTCAAGCAGAGGCCATTATATCATACTTCAACAGAAGTTGTCACAGAGGTTGAGTGGTGAGCAGCTTGTTTGCAATACAGGACACCTGGGTTCAAATTCCACAGCCGCCGTGGTTGGTGTCTGCCTGATCAACGATTGACGAGAAGCACGTTCTGCGTGCTGTGACGTAGGGCACACGGAGGAACGACCCTCATCGCTGGAAGAAGCATCACTTTCCTCAAAATGTCAGCGTTATAAACTAAAAACCCGATGCTATGTACAGTGGATTTACACCGGACTTTAGGAAACTGCGGATTCTTCGGGATAAGTTGATTTATTTATTTTGTGTTGGTTCCGTCAGATGCCAGAGGCTGAGAATGATCATCCTTTGCATCATTTTTTTTCTGCCTTAATCCCCAATTGTTCGTACTGCTGATGGTAATCCCAGCGCTTTCCCTAGAGTCCAATAACTCTTAAGTCCAAAAAAGTTCCTGTTTTGCGGCAATGCGTTAGTTTTGTCAAGTGTGGTTGAACAGCAGAGTGTGAATGAGGAAAACAGATGAAATAGCGTAATTCAGAAATTTATTCTCAAGTTAATAATTATTGTTAGTAATTTAGTGTTGGGTCACGGCTGCTCTCTTCTGCATTATTTAGTTCTTAAAGTAAAATTCCATCTTTAGCTATAAATAAAATAATCATCAACGTTCAGGCAAACATCAGAATAATTAAATCTCTTTTTCAGCTAAAAATAGAATAATAAGCAATAAATAGGCAGGTACAGGGTGCAGCAACATAACTTCCTTATTTTTCATAGGAACTTCCTTTGAAAAAAGGATTTTACGTTATCACGCCCTGTATGAGAATAATAAAACCCCTTTCTGCCTGAAAATTAGATAATGAGCAGCGTTGCAGCAATAGTCTTAAGGAAATTAAGGCAAATAATGTAAAATGTCACAGTGAGATAAATAACAAATTAAAGTAGCTCCTCTTCAACAGATGTGAGAAAAATAAGCCTCAGTTAGACAAGAAAGAAAATAACAGTTGAAGATCTGAATTAATGCTAAAAATTCCTCATCTTTATATCCTTTAAGATATAATCATTCGTAATGTACGATTTTCTCATTTAATTTTTCTTATATTATGTCACTTTGCAATCAGGAAGTTAAATTATTTGATCCAAATTATGGTTTCAACGGCGAACACGAGCTGGTGTTGTTGCATCTCCAACTGGGCGAGCTGTGACCTGCTGTACTTCTTTTGTACTAACTGCATACACGTACATTTCCCTAGTTACACGACTCTGGATTTTTGTTATAAATATCATAAAGCAATGAATTAGATGTAAAAAAGATTTGAAACAAGGGATATAGTCGCCGATAAAGGTTATAAAAAAGTGAATCAAACGTAAATGAATGTTACAACGAAATAAGTTAGACATAAATAAGATTTTATAGAAGTGAATAAGACGCAAACTCGATGGAAAAGTTATGCTTCACTCAGATCACTTCAAGACTCTTCCCTCCTACCGACCGCATGCCCCTCTAATTTCCTGTACAATAGGTGTGTGTACAATGAACCTATATGAGCAATAGGTGTGTGTACAATGAATGTACATGAGCAACATGTGTGTTGAAACTAGATTTAACTTCACCCTTATTTGTGGGAATAAATTTGAAGTTCTTTAGTTTTTTCAAATTGGATTTGTGAGTTAGTTGTGCCTCCGGTAACGCTTCAATTTATTGCCCCTTTACGCAATTTTTCTTGCACTGTAACCTCATTTGAACACTTTTTCTGGGTCGCCGTTCCGTAAGAAAATTAAGTTTCGTGTCGTGACTTTCCATGGCTTCTTATTGGAGCGTGCAGCACTCTCACAAAATTCTCGGGATTTGTTGGTCTCTCACGCAAATTTACGACCGGCCTGCAAACCTTAGCTCATTCGAGTTGTTTTAGAATTCAGGAGACGCGTGCTGGCTTCAAAGTTTTCTTAAATTCGCAGTGGCTCTGCAGGAGGTCGGCAGAAGAGGCAATTTCCTGTTAATCTCCCTTCGGCTCCAACTGCTGGAAACAATGCCTGAAAAAAACGCTGCCTGCGTTCACCTCTCTGACAGCCACTTTTCTTTCTTTGACGCACCTGTCACGAGATGAAACCTAACTTCGTCCTCACGTATTGTTGGAGAAGTAACTTTCGTTAATGCTTCCGTTTTGGTGCGCAAAGTCGATCAAATAATAACTTCTGAAAATGCCTGAAATTTCAAGTTATTGGTACGCGTTGGTAAATATCTGTGCCGTGTGGCTTTTGAAGAAGTATCTACATGCTGCTAGTTATGCTCACCGGACAAGACTCAACAAAAACCAGTGACACGACGCTCGAAAATCTCCATAGAATATTGCACGGCTGTTGCAGGCATGACGGGACAATCGAACATTCGTTAAAAATGAGTCTCTGTAATTGTCGTAAAGGATAGTTGAGTTTCTGTCATGCTAAATAAATTGAGAGGCTAATGCTGGGCGAAACTCAGGGAGACAATTACGTCCCTACATAACATACAAGTATAAATGAAAAAAGTCACGCAAATTTAACAGATAAAAAGGCCCACATTGCCTGTTCATTCACACAGTCGCCAAGATAAACAATAACAAATGCGAACTGAAAAAATGATTTTGGGTTGCTTTAATGCCAGCCTTCATTAAACATCATAAAGAGTTTGTGGCAAACGTTGAGAGATCTCTCGTAAAATTTTATCTAGCGAGAAGCAGACGTAAATTAAATCGTAAACTTGAAAAGCGAATCATGTACCTGCACAATCTTCCTCTATGATTTTAAAAGCACTTTCCTAGCATTCCTTGAGTTGAAATGCTGGGTCTTTCGTAAACATTCCTTGATGCAGTTTATATTCCATTCCTCTCACATTTCAAAATATTTGTTCTTTTAAATTGTTGCTCTGGGTTCCCTCGTTAATGTCTCACTGAGAATCCTCCACTATTTAAATTCGACCAACGAAGATGTCCAGCCCTCAGTGTAACTTTTAATGACCTGGTGACTGGAAAAACAGGATGATGACCTTAATGTTGCGATACAATCAGCAGATCTAAATTATTTTCAGTTGTCCCTACAACATAAACTGAGTAAGGTTCTTTTTAATGTTTATACTCACCCATAGAATGAGGCTCAAATAGTTAAATATTTGCATTACAGTCTCTCCTCAACTTGAAACAGCATTATACAGGGTGCGACAACACAACTTCCTTTTTTTAAATGGATTTTACTTTAAAAAAAGAAGTTATGTTGCTGCATCTTGTATTTTAAACCGCGATCCATTCCTGAAGTTCGTTCATGCGCATAACTTCATTCACTAGCAAATGAAACTTGTACTCCCGCTCACTCTTAATTAAAAAAATTATTCCTTAGACTGTAAGGTTCGCAGTTCCTCTTTAACTGCACCGTAATAATTGCTGCAGCTTGTACATACAGACTTGAGGCAGTCTGAATCCAAGGCAGATTGTGTGTTCTTTGAGTGGCTTATAATCCAGAGCAAGTCAACTAATTAATTCTTTTTACTCCGTTAACCCTGATGATAAACCTGTTACACAATTGCAAATACGAGTTTATTTCTCAGGCATACAATAGTGTCACCACTATAGATCAATGTTACAGTCACCATCTACACTTACTGGGTGCGGCAACATAACTTCCTTTTTTCAAAGCAAAGTGCATTCAAAAATGGAAGTTATGTTGCCGCACACTCTCGTTCATAACATTAGAAAGATCAACGCATACGAACAGCATCGGAGACTGCTTAGACCTGTCAGGCTGGCTTCCTTTTCATTTTCAAAAACTCTATGAACACAAAATTTTAGTTACCAGTGTTATTGATGTGTTTGTGATCAATAACGTTAATGCAAATAATTTCAAATAATTTCTTTCTTAAAAGCAGGCCTCGTAGATTCATTGGTCTTCCTAGGGTTGATTGTGTAAGTCATTATATGGTATTGCACAATTAACGCTCGAGTCTTACACAATCTAGTCATATTGATGGCTGACTGGTACAAGACCAGGCGTGACAGTCTAGTCATGTTCATGACTGACTGGTACAAGACCAGACGTGACAGTCTAGTCATGTTCATGACTGACTGGTACAAGACCAGACGTGACAGTCTAGTCATGTTCATGACTGACTGGTGGTCTCACAATGCATGAGTGACTACTCATGCTCCTCGGAAATGAGTCCAGCGCTCGTCAGTAACAGAATAGTTTGCGGTCAGCCTTCCAGGTGTGAGGCCTAGCCTCTGGTGTTGTGCTGGTATTGTGCTGGTGTTGTGCTGGTGTTGTGCTGGAGTTGTGCTGCTGTTGTGCTGCTGTTGTGCTGCTGTTGTACTGGTGTTATAGAATGGAATAAGTTAATAGGAACGAGCCGTTTGTCCCATTCTTGGGTTGATACCCAAGCCCCATGCCGTCTAAAGTAAGGGCATCAATCATGGACGTGCATCTTAATCCCGTAAGTCAATTCAATCACGTACACGCACTTCACTCACGCACAGGAATTTCAGTCACGCGCATATATCTCAATCATACGCTGACCCTGGGAGTTTATGATATATAATGAGTACGTTATAATACTGGGGGATCCGTAATCTAATATTTGTCGAGACGATTTTTGAATGTATTCACAGTGCCAGCAGAAACGATGTTTTCCGGCAGCTGGTTCTAAGTTGCGGCAATTTCAACTGGAAAAAAGTTTAGAGCTTGGGATGTCTTGAAATCTTTTATTATTTTTTGACCGTTATTTCTGGTTTGCACGTCACCGTCTTACTCCAAAAAACTCTTCTAGGGTAACTTCATTAATGCATATTTAATTTTCCTAAAGTTAACGTTATTTTCTTAAATGAAACTCATCGCACTTGTCTCTACATCAACAAACACCTGAAGCAAAACCAAATATCTGAGTAATAATGAGTCAAAGAGTGAGTCCGTGTCAAAGTGACAGGCAAACTCACATTCAGCTTGAGCTGCTGCTGCGTTGCGTTCCCAGCGGAGGTTACGCTGTCACGGTGAGTTAAGGTGCTGGACGAAGAGCGTTGAAATGATGGTTAATGCGTCCATACGAGCAGCTTTATTTCAATGAAGTGTGGCCATGCATCCTGATGGACGGTGGTGCCCAGCTGGGTAGGAGGGTGAGACGGGGTGCACGTTATGGGGTGAGACAGGGCTCAAACAGGGTATGACAACATCTACCATATGTAGGATATGACAACATCTACCACATGTAGGATATGACAACATCTACCACATGTAGGATATGACAACATCTACCACATGTAGGATATGACAACATCTACCATCATATGGTAAGACATATACTATCATATGGTATGACATCTACCATCATATGGTATGACATCTACCATCATATGGTATGACAACATCTACCATCATATGGTATGAGAACATCTACCATCATATGGTATGAGAACATCTACCATCATATGGTATGAGAACATCTACCATCATATGGTATGACAACATCTACCATCATACGGTATGACAACATCTACCATCATATGGTATGACAATATCTACCACCGTATGGTATGACAACATCTACCATCGTATGGTATGACAACATCTACCATCGTATGGTATGACAACATCTACCATCGTACGGTATGACAACATCTACCATCGTACGGTATGACAACATCTACCATCGTATGGTATGACAACATCTACCATCGTATGGTATGACAACATCTACCATCATGTGGTATGACGACATCTACCATCATATGGTATGACAACATCTACCATCATATGGTATGTCAACATATACCACCATATAGCATGACAACATCTACCATCATACGATATGACAACATCTACCATCATATGGTATGACAACATCTACCACTATATTACCATGGCATAACTTCACTTGATGACTGCTAGATTTATTGTGACTTATAGCGTTATGAAATTATAATTTTTCCTGATCTCACATCAAATGCTTGGTGTGAGAAATACAAATTACTGAATAAAACTGCAGAGGAAGGTTTTGTACAATATCGGCGACGTATGAATCTACTTGGAAACACATGCAACGAAATTCAAACTTAGGGTAATAACTGTACCTACCATGTGCTGTTTTTTCCATAGTTATGAAATTCCCATAATGATATGTAATTTTTTGCTCAAAGTCTCCAATTAATACGCGCATGATCGTAACCGTACAAGCCGTGAACAGTCAACCCCGTTGAGCTGCAAGCTCCACCCCCAACTTTGGTAACGTGGATACAATGACGGGACATCAAAGGGCGAATTGGTAGGCACTTCACGCCTCCCACTTGTGGACTCCATATTTTTATGATGCGGTATCTTTATTCCCAACACGCCTTCTCTAACTTCAGCACCAGATTGACATATATTTCAATATACTTTAATGAATCTACGTCGAAAAAGAAGGTTAATTAGTCCAATGAACTTGACTTTTTACCAAAGATATTTTTTTCCGAAAGAGGGAAATGCAACACAAGCACACGCTGTTCATTGGCTGATCATACTGCCGGCAGCGTCTAAACAAGCAAAACCATAACATGTTCTGAGAGTTCTATAACTGTTGAGTGCAGTGCTGGCTTGATAAACACCTTAGCTTTTGTTCCAGCACACTTTTTCAAAGAGGACTGCAGGGTCCATTTGGAGGGTGCAGGGTTAAGAAACTCTCCATCCGACTTGTTCATTTTTGTAGGTCCTTTTACTAAGGACTGGAAAAATTAAATGGAAGCTTAAGTGATTACTTCACTCTGTTAGTAAGCTAGGGTGCAAAATTCTTGCTTTACTATAAAAGCTTAGTCAACATCCGGCCGAGCTCTTTGCAATGCCTCAGTCCTGGTCATCCAAACCACTCCAATCTTTGCCTGCAGATTGCTGCATAAGTCAATGTTTTTTTAAAACAATAATATTTATTAAAATATATTTTTATAATATAAAGTAAAATGAGTATATAACTATCGTGTATCGTCAGCCATGGTATTGTGTATCACAGGTCATACAATTAGTGTATAAAATGGCACATAACTGTGTACCACGCATCGCATAGTCTGTTATACGAGTCATGTACTTTCTGTGTACTGTGAGTCATGGCACCATTGTGTCACCACTCTGCAGTGTGTCACCACTCTGCAGTGTGTTACCACTCTGCAGTGTGTCACCACTCTGCAGTGTGTCACCACTCTGCAGTGTGTCACCACTCTGCAGTTTGTCACCAATTTGACCACCCAATTCTATTAATTTCTTTTTACTGCGTATGTCAACTTGGCTGTGGAATTTCTTCCCGTACGAATGCCTTCAACAAATTATAAATGCGCTTCATTTTCTTCGTCTACATTTTCTCTTCGCTTCGTTGCATTTGCTACTAAAAAGTTGAGTGGCTGTGAAGTTTGTTGAGGAAAATGTGAGTGGCTGTGAAGTTTGTTGAGGAAAGGTGAGTGGCTGTGAAGTTTGTTGAGGAAAATGTGAGTGGCTGTGAAGTTTGTTGAGGAAAGGTAAGTGACTATGAAGTTTATTGAGGAAAGTTGAGTGGCTGTGAAGTTTGTTGAGGAAAGTTGAGTGGCTGTGAAGTTTGAGGAAAGTTGAGTGGCTGTGAAGTTTGTTGAGGAAAGTTGAGTGGCTGTGAAGTTTGTTGAGGAAAGTTGAGTGTCTGTGAGTTTTATTGAAGAATTTTTTGATTTTTTTTAACGATTAAGCGGTTCTCTATAATCAGAAATGCTTTGACGGCCAAAATTGAAAAAATTCGAGAGTACAGTGGCGGAAACAATTACTCGTAAAATTATATCAATGTCATTGATAAAAATTGAACTGAATATTTCCAAGCAACGAACGGAATACAGATCCATTTTGGAGTTGAGGAAGGAGGCTCTGGATCGAATGTCAATCGTTCTTATGGTTAATGAGAAATATTATATTAAGCAAAGACAGACTTCTACAAGTATTGCAGACGACGAAGCTACAGTAATGTGCGAACCAGAATTAACGGCCAAAAACTAATACTCAGAAACTTCAAGACATTCCAAGTTATGAACTTCTTTCCTGTTAAAATTGCCGTAACTTGGAGCCAGCTGACCGGAAACATCGTTTTTGCTGGCTCTGTGAACGCATTCAAAAATCACCTCGACAAATATTGGATTACGAACCCTTCAGTTTAATAAAGTACTAATTCAATGCCTAATTTTATGCCTGTGTATGATTGTGAAAAATGCACGTGGCTGAAATGCCTGTGCGTGAATGAGGTGCATGTACGTGACTAAATTGACTTACGTGATTAAGGTGTACGTGCATGATTGATGCCCTTACTTTAGAAGGCATGGGACTTAGGTATCAATCCATGAAAAGGCCAAACGACTCGTTTCTTTTACCTTATTCTATTCAGCTATAATTTACTCATATTACATCCAGAACATGAATCGATTTCTGTCCAGTTAATCTTGATGTCTGTCTATACCTAGTGAGCAAGAACCCCATTCCTTTGATGACGCTGCCTGAGTCACTCTTGCTCTAATTGAAATGGACGAAGTCCTTTCATCACCAACGAAGGGGTCGTTTTCTGGACCGAATGAGCGATTGCGTCCCTGTAATGAGGGCTAAGGAGCTGCTGCATGTCGCCACGACCTCAGTAAATAATGTTAGAACCAGCAGGAACTCCTGTTCATGATCTAAAACTTACAGTTCTACCGATAACTCATCGCGTTGCAGACCTGGATTACTCTGCAGTTCAGTATGTACAGGGTCACGCAAAAGATGGATAACAAAAATTGTATTTGTATTTGTTGGCATCTCTAATACCAACCGCATGCATGAGATGTTTTTTTTGTTACCATACATAGATGTTCAATAACAAATGAAACATGTATCTTATGCATGCAATTGGTATTCTAGATAATCGTAATAATAGAGTTCCTGTTAACATTTTTGGGGGTCACCCTGTATGAGGCCTGGCCCCACCCTGCCTGTGACACGCATCTCTTGCTGCTGCTTGCTGCCTGATCACTTATTTTGCAGGCATTTTGAATGATAGAAACGGAATAAAATTTGTTATATAATACAATGGTTTTACTGTAATACTCAGTTCAGGATGAGTGCAGCGTGATTGCTAATCATCATGGTACTATGATGAACAGCGATAAGCATGTAAAGAAGATGCTTTTGAGAGTAGTAGGTACTGTGTAGAGTATTAGGTGTTGAAAATGATAGGTACTGCTAGATGTATTAGGTACTTTTCAGTTCAGCCATGGGTTGCATTAAAAATAGGTATGCTGTATAAACCTAGTGGGAATAAGAAACTTTAACATTGCTTAAATTTCATATCTAAGAAAAGTTAATAAAATTTGGAATGTGTCGAAGATGAACTGGCCAAAGAATGTTTGAAAAAATGCGTCTTAGAACAAGGTATAAGAAATGCTGCTTCGTTTGCAACGGCTAAAATACGACTGAACTTTACCCCAGTTGCTAACCGAGTTTTGTTACTTCAATTGAACTCAACGAAATGGATTATATACCGTAGCTTATGCAATTGAAACTGCACCACAATTCTACTGAATGGTGTACAGGTTATTTCAGCTTTACTCAGAAATTTTTTGTAGGAGGTAAAAAATAAATACATCTTTATAGATGGGATAAAATTGCTTTATTTACATTACAACGTTTTTTATTAACAATAATTTCTTTTAACTATTTACCTTTATAATATGCAAACATTCATGTTCTCATATGACCATAACACCCTGTCCAGCAGCAGGCGTCTACTGAGACTAGTATACTGTCCAGCAGCAGGCGTCTACTGAGATTAGGATACTGTCCAGCAGCAGGCGTCTACTGAGACTAGGACACTGTCCAGCAGCAGGCGTGTACTGAGACTTGACTGAGCTAAGCAACTCAAACTGAACGCATGAGCTGCCTCGGATTCTGGTGATGCACAGTTGGTGCTTTAAGGCTAGCCATAAATGGGCAGTAGTATTTTACTCGATTGTTCAAAGTAACAAATTGCCTGAGCCCCCAATTAAGGCCTGAGACAAAGTGGTTACTGACGCCAGCCTCAACAAAGCTTCGAGACTTTCAATAAGACTTTTTTCTAGTCTGTTAATTTTTGTCAAACGTTGACTAGTGAGAGAGAATTTGGCGAACTTTTGGGTTACATGAATATTCAAAGAGCGTATGTTTTATTATAGTGAACCTACTAAAGTGTCAATTTATTTTCATTGCAAACCGTTTGTCGTACCCCTTTTTAAAGTTATTTGTGCTGATTCAGTGTAACAATTTCACATACCTCTCATTAACCCTTTAGCGACGAAAAGGACCATACGGTCCTCTTTTACGGTCTTCGGGAGAATTGTTCTAATTAAACTGTGAGCAATATGAGGTTGCTACTAGGTTTAAACGCTGCGGCATGTTACAGCGTCGTTCTTTTGGCTGCCTGGCTCTCAGCGTGCTTCATTGAATCAGTGTACAGACGGTCTTTGTGAGCTTAAACGTAGAAACTAGAAAAAGAAATTCGTCGCTAAAGGGTTAAATATGAATAATGTAACGAGTCATCACTAAGTTTCATCAGAAACGAACAGCTTTTCTTAGCCTTCCTTTTTCTGTGCGTTACTACGAGCGTCAAAAAAAAGGAAGGAGAATCCACGAGCGCTCGAGAATCTGTTTTTACGATCAAGAAACTGACGATGCTGTGTGAGCCAATACGTCCTATTGATACAGAGACTGTCCTGTTCTGCAGCGTCAACAGTTAACTGCCACCTCCAGTTAACTGCAACCACCAGTTAACTGCAACCAGTTAACTGCCATCACCACCATCAGTTAACTGCCGTCACCACCACCAGTTAACTGCCATCACCACCACCAGTTAACTGCCATCACCACCACCACCAGTTAACTGCCGTCACCACCACCAGTTAACTGTCACCACCACACGCAGACAAGGTTCAAACAAGGCTGGAGGGCGGCAGAACAAAGCAAGCAGGGACGACTTACGACCCTGTCTGCATTCTCTACGACCCAACAATCGACTACGCAACGCAGTGCTTATGGCTCTGAAACCTAATCAATAAGCCAAAGAGTGAGGCCTGTGAGACCTGTATGGCTTTGTTGGCACTGCTGTGTACGTGGGAACAGCAGCTCGTGTAGTGCAGCCAAGCAGTTGTTGAAGTGAGGGGAAAATTGTAAAGGAGTTATTCATGCATTGGAATTATAGCTTTCGTTATGTGGCACACGAGTCTTTGTGTGAATGGGAATGTGTTTCCGTTTGGAAATAAAGGAGTATTAAAGTGAGATGTGTTGTTTGTGGGGCGCGTGAAAGCCTGCGTGTATCACAGAGGTGAAATGCAGATCGCACGTGTGGTGTGTGAGGCACGGTGAGGAAACGTCATGTTATGGGTAATTCGCATGCGAATTATTCCAGTGAATGTACATGATACAAAATTTCTGTCTGCCTCAACTCCAAGTGAAGCATAGTGGAAAATTAAGCCGGAAATATATTAGATGTACTTCCTGTTGCAGTGATGAACGCACACTTTTGTATGTGTTCGACAAATCGCATTACATTTTCAAGCATGGAATGTCATGTTTGAACGCCTAGTAGTAAATTGTTTAATGGATGTTAGAAAACTTGTTCCTCTCGTCAAAATAAGATCCATGCTCATTTATGACTTTTCGCCAACGCTACTGTAAGTTTTGTGTTCAATTTAAAAAAAAATCCTCTACTTTAATTACCATTTCTGTATTTAAGGATGTTTTATTGCGTATAGTAAGTTTAAAGCGCCTAATTAAGCAATGAAAGTAGGAGATACATCAAGAAAATATTGTAAAATATGGTAATTCAAGCTTTGCAACATTTGGACAACAGCTTTAGAAATGTGAGGGCGTGCATTGTCGTGTAGTAAAATTGGGCCATCTCTATTCACCAGTTTGGGTTACTTCTTTTTCAAATCTGTTCACATACAATAAATTTCCTGGAAATACGACGCTGCTTTTGCCATTTTGTTACGATAAAGAATGCAACTGAAACAACTAATTAGAAGCACGAGATCTCATGTTTGTAAACCTAATACTTTTATACCCAAGATCTGGAATGAGATATAGGATGAGTAACATGTTCTCAAAAGTGAGAGTATACATTTTCTAATGAAGCAAAAACTACTTACCTTATATCGGTGAAACAGGTTGTATTCGAAAGAAAAACACTTGGATGACACTACGTTTCGAATATGTCTTTTAAATAGTAGCTAAACCTGCTTAGATAACGTTGGGCATTATGCATAGTCATCAGTAATCAAATTTTTCGTTTTAATTATGCTGAATCTTTTCTCCATTGCGGCGATGAGGTATTCATTCAGAAGGTTATATTTTCAGATGAAACATACTTTCAGTTATCTGGTTATGTTAATAAACATAATTCGAAGATTTCGACTAATGAAAATCCCCAAAAAATGAAAGAAAGACCCTTCGCGTCGCTGCATTTTCCCTGATTTTTATTTTCGAACCTTTCGATTCGAAGATTTGGAGACATCTCTTGGCCACCTCAATCCCTTGATTTGTCCCCAGCCCATTTTTTTCTGCAGGGATACTTTAAATCACGAGTCTCGGTCACGTACCCTCGCAATTTGCAGGAGTTTAAAAACAACATTCGCCATGAAATAGCTCAACTGTCGCTTGATATCCTGAGACGTGACTTAGAAAAACTATTCACAGACACAGAAATTGTGAAAGCAGTGGTGGCTATCATTGAAAAGACCTTATACTCAAAACATCATTTCAAATCACCAAACTTTTTTCTTTCGAATTAAATCAGTTTCAAGAATCTAGAGTTTGTAGTTTTTGTTAGATTAGTAAATTAAAAGGGTTTGTTACTTCTGTGACACTTGTACATTTGTGGTAGGCAGTATATTTTTACATTGTGTAGTGTGTGATACCTCATCATAAAGCTTCATCACTTTTACCTAAACACGCGTACTAGCCTACAAAGGTGTTTTCATCAGTTATTTGCTATGTAATTCTTCAGAAATGTTGCCGTCCTGGCGATGTGTTCAACCTGCTTTGTTCTGAAGAGGTTATGTATGTAATGTTTACAGAAAGTTTTTGTTGTTTCACTTTTTCAAAAAGCACTCTAATTACCAGTGATAAAATATGACCAGTTATTAAATTTACAAATTACCAAAGTCAAGTGAAATGCTTTCGAGATTTGTAAAATTGAATTCCATTTCAGTTAACTTAAATTTCACTTCACAAGAATGCTTCATCTGGATTTTAATTCTAATTGAGAGAGGAGCATAGAGAGAAATGGAAGGAAAAGAAAGAGATATGCAAAGGAGCATGAGGGGAAAGAGACAGGCACGTGAGGGAAGTGGAAGGAAATGAAAGAGGCATGCAGAGGAGCATGAGAGG
>VCRD01008152.1:3077-14293 GCA_006783055.1 Trinorchestia longiramus
GTCGAGTCTCGTCTCTGTGTCGAGTCGCGTCTCTGTGTCGAGTCTCGTCTCTGTGTCGAGTCGCGTCTCTGTGTCGAGTCTCGTCTCTGTGTTGAGTTTCGTCTCTGTGTGAAATCTCGTAGTCCCGTTCGATATAACGAGTCCACTAGTACACGCTTCAGCCCCGCATTAGTAAAAACCTGTTCATGAGTTAGTGCGTCATGGTAGCTGCCTCGAAGAAATCTGGCATGAGGGTTCACTAGTAATTGTTACAGTTTTCTCACGGGGACTCGCCATAACGTCAAACACCTGACCAGCCTAGCCACTACGTTACTGTTCTCGTGGAGTCACTGCCTCACTCCCATGCGCTGTTTTGTTCTCTTAACACGTTGACTCTGAAGTGGTACGTATTTGTACCACATAGGTTAGATCTGTATTTTTTTTTAGATCCTTCTAGTGACTATGCGTACAAAGTGAAGATTTACACCAGTCAGTCAATCGGAGGCAACGTGTTAATTCTGCTCGAGTGCTCGTAACTCCTGGTCGACAACTTAGTTTTTAATTATTTCTTTATGATTTATTTAATTATAGAATTTTATGTTGATACTAATCACGTGCAAGCGATTTGGGCTGTTTAACAGAGGTTGTAGAAGTATTCTGGACCAGCCGTATATTTTACATAACATCGTAGACGTCTTTGTATTAAGGTTATGTTAACACCCACGGGACTGACCATCTATGTGACTCCTAGGGAATTAATACAGGGTAAAGTATTTTTACTACTTTACCCTAATTAACACAGGGTAAAGTATTTCTACTACTTTACTCTAATTAACACGAGGTAAGTATATCTGTTACTTTACCCTAATTAATACGGGGTTAAGTATTTCTACTACTTCACCCTGGTTACACATAATGCACAAAGTTTTCCCACAATGTGTAGGCTCAATACAAGTGTGAAATGTAGTACACTTCAAAAAATACGTTTGTATTATCAAAAACGAAAACGGAAGAAAAGAAATGAAATAAAAGTTTTTGTATGTATGTTTCGAAAAACACAACAAATATTTCGTTCCTGACTCTGTCGTGTTTGAAACGTACAAAAGTGTTAGCAGGGGTCCACAGACCACAAAGATGGTGCAACGTTTCAGTAACATCCTTAAAACGGGGGCTTCTCAATCGCTGGGTCGCGACTTCATGGGGCATCACGAAGCCTCTGCTACGAGTGCCTTGGAGTAATATTAATTTTAAATCATCAAGTTACATCTTTATGTTCGTAGTGTTTATTGTTCGTTTCTAGGGGTATTTGAAACGTGTTTTAGTAGGGGGTGACGTGGGTTTCCAGCTTTAGGGTAAGGGTTAAGGAGTCGCCTAGGATTACATTTGCTTAACCCTTTCGATGCTGATGGTACATATAAGTACCGCTCCAATTTTGCAGCAGTAGAAACTAAATGCGGGCAAAAATTTTCTGCTTTACTGGCAGTACACACTAGTACCACTCTCGCACTGATATCATTGGAAAGGAGGAACAAGGATGGTTCCAAATCGAATGTTCCATGCCTAACCGTTGTGGATGACTACAATAAGCACATGGGGGTGTTGATAAGCACCACATGCTCCGACAGCTGTACCGAGTTCACAGAAAAAAATCCAAAATGGTGGCACGGACTGTTTTTTGGGTTGTTGGACATGTCAGTAGTCAACGCTTGTGTGCTGTATCAGGAGCAGTTCCCTCAAGAATCAACGTCTCTTCTAGAATTTCACAGCGAGGTTGGACTCGCACTGTTGGCATTTGCTGAACAAAAGACCTCGCCGGGTACACCAAAGCGACGAAAAACCAAGTATTCCATTCCTGACTCTGTGAGATTTGCTAATGTGGGAATCCACTAGACTGAATTTACTGACATCAGGAGAAGATACAAAGTTTGCAGTAGAAAGGGCGTTCAGTCTCGTCCAGCTAGTAAATGTTCGCACTGCGGCATCCATCTGTGCATCAATTCTTCAAGAAATTGCTACAGGGAATGTCATCATCAGTAAATGGCCTTGTAATATCGGCGTATATAATTGCTAATTCGATAGAAAACATTCCCAGTTGCAGTGCGCTCTAAACCAGATTTTTTCGGAGAAAAACAATCGTAATCTTGCTATTACTTTCTTCCAACTCATGGAAAACAATTTAGACTATCGTATTTTGATATTGATCCTGTTTTTATGTATTGCATTTATTGCTTCTGAGTTAAGGAAATCATGTTTTAGATATACAGTGTTATACAACTATATTTTACAAAAAAAAAATGAAAATAAATGTTTTTTTAGTCACAATTTGTAATAAATGGATATCATTGTTGAGATTTTGCGTGTTTGTCTGAGCACAATCTTCTCTGATGAAAGAAAAACTCTTATTACAAATAATGTACACGCTTACTTTCATTAAACTTGATTTACGGTATCGAAAGGGTTAACTATAGGGGTACATTTAATGTTAGTCTATAGTTCCTAAAATCTAAAAGTTCTATCAAAAATTCAGTTTAATTTTATTTTGCTACTCACCTTTATGTCATAAAAGTTCAGGAGTAAATGCTCATCTGTGGAAATACTGGAAGCTTCATGCCATGGGCAGGGAAGGTGTAAGTCTGAACATGAAGTACTGAAAATGCACAACCTTGCGCTTTAAATACTATTCTTATTTCTGTCATGGAACCACGAGTACGAACCAATATCTGCTTTCACTTCAGTACAGCTCAATTTTTCGTTGTCTTTATGGCACTGTTTAAGTGAGCCTTGAACGCCGTATTAAGATTGCTGGCAGTGTCATGTTCTCGTATGCCGTTGAAAATAAGAAAACTGCATCATGTTTCTCTGTGAAGTCTCAGGACAGACAAGCGCCGGAAGCGATTCAATTAATCTCTCAATTTACAGACGCAAGTTCAGCACAGCTGCTCTGGACTTACATTCCGAGTATCAAGTTATGCTCAATTTTCTGCTGTGGCTCGTAGACGTTTCTCTTGTCGCTTCTTCTACAACGCTTTACGGTTACTGGTATTTGTTCAGGAACTTACTCGTATTCGTTCACGAGGTTACTGGTATTCGTTCACAAGGTTACTGGTATTCGTTCAGGAACTTACTCGTATTCGTTCACGAGGTTACTGGTATTCGTTCGCAAGGTTACTGGTATTCGTTTACGAGGTTACTGGTATTCGTTTACGAGGTTACTGGTATTCGTTTACGAGGTTACTGGTATTCGTTTAAAAGGCTACTGGTATTCGTTCAAGAGGCTACTGGTATTTGTTCAAGAAGTTACTGGTATTCGTTCAAGAGGCAAATAAATTTTCTGCAAGATAATTCGACTCTTCACACCTCGCTGATCATGTTCTTATGTTCTCAACTACCTCCATTGCTCTCGAAGCCCAACCAACACGGCATGTTTTGCCTGATTTAATTTTTAAATTCGTTACCGTAACTACCTGTACGCCTCAGTGCTGGCACAACCGTGTCCATAGCTGGCCTGCATTGCCTGCCAACTTTACTGCCGTTTACTTTAATCGTTGCAGCCAACTGGAGGCCAAAACAAGGGTAAGAGTTTGGACCTGCCTCAGCAGGGCAGCACTGTCCCTTGTCACTCCAGCTGTAGCATCCAGAGGAGGGAAGTAGCCTTAGCCTTGTCCGCTGCTCTCGAGTCTCCACACAACTCAAGTTGACTTTCATATAGAATAGAATGAGGCAATAGGAACGAGCCTTTTGGCCCATTCTTGGGTGGGTACCCAAGTTGCATGCCAGGATTATAGCCGCCGATGGTCATACACAAACCGACCACGGCAGTAGTGGACCTCGAACCCGGGTCTTCCCGCATTGCAAGCGGGTTCGCTCACCAGTTGACCAAACTGGTGGTCAACTGCAGGGGATATCCAATGCAGGGGTTCCTAGACGGTCGTTGCAGCCCCTTTTTGGCGTCTAGTTTGTGAGTTTACAGTTGAGATGTTAGTGGGCTGCTGAACCCTTGTGTCGTTACTTAGTTTGTGATCTGATTGTCTTGTACTGAAATTTTCTTTAGTAGCAGGCCGAAACTTGAGATGGTTGCCGCACAGCTGAAGCTGATTTCTGTTGTCTTCGTAGCGCTGACTATCTACATATGAACGATTCCCCATCTTACCTTCGAGGCTAACAATGCAGAGTGAGTCGTATTTAAGAGAAGTATTTTTTGAGTTCAATGAGTGAACAGTTATGCTATAACGTACATTTTTTTATAAGTGAACACTGATGCCGTGCACTGTGTTGTGTTTTAATGACAAAGTTCGCGCTGATAGGCAACTCACACTCGTTTGTCAGCTGGAATAGCGAAGGCGGTCGACGAGATGTCCATCAATAGTTGTATTATCGGTATAATTCGCGTCGAGAAGATGCCCGCCTTTGCATAGCATAAACCAGCTTCGCTTTGTAAAAAGGTCAGGAAAATTAACTGATATTACAGCTAGATTTCAGGACACTTCTCTTAACGATATTCAATTTATAGAAGCCAGTAAAGGAGAGTAAGTGCTTGCGTTCTACCACGTATAATGGGCTACTAGAGAGTAGCCTTTTAAAAGGTATTCGCTAGGAAATACCTACTTTGTTTAGCTGGAGGATATTGTGCCTGAAAATAAAGAATTCGATTCAGAGTTCGTCGATTATTCCTATTTTGATATAAGAAAGCATGCAAAAATTAGATGTTACTTTGTTGAAATTTCGATAAGGATCATCGTCTTGTATTAAAACAATGAAGCTACTTATCTGTTTTGCTGGGATTCTTAAAGTTTTTTTCTTATTAAGTGACTGAGTGTGTCAGATAATTCTACGGTAACTCATTGTACATCAGTGTTGCATAACACAATTATGCATTAATTAGTTCATGTTAGTTATAGACTCGTCTGTGGAGTAGCATGCAGTGTGACCAGTAGAGGAAGAGAGAGCGCATGTACTTTGCATTGCAAGTGCTTGATCACTAGAACAGAGAGCAGACTATGTTGTAGTGTAGTGTGTGTTAGTCGCTCAGGTTCGAAACTCTTCTTCCATGAGCTTAAAATAATCATATACAGTGATAGATATGTATGTACTCGTATCATTATATACATATTGGTCTATATATAGGAGAGTGTGGTGCTGCACATGAGTGATGAGGGTATAGTGGTAGATGCAGCAGCAGCAGCGGCGGCTGCTGCTCTGAGGGTCGATATAAGGGAAGCGGCAGAGCGGTGCCAGCTGTGCTGTTGCAGTGACAGCCGCAGCTGCTGCAGATGTTATCGGTCCTGCTGCTGCTGCCGTTACCGCTGAAAACCTCAATTTTACTCTCACTCCTGAATGTTTCCAGTTCTGGTTCTCACTGCAAATAACCACAACATTGATGTCACAATAACTGCTACAGACTACACTCATTACTGTTACGCGGAGCCTGCTGTTCATTTCCCATGAGTTAACTTTCCTACCTCTAATGTGCACTGCATTACATTGTGCCACTAATTGCTGCAGCTCGTGCACATGCCACCAATAGTCTCATAGGGTGCTTTTTATTTTGACTGCATGTGTAGTGTTGTTACAGGGCAGTTATTGGTGGTGCTAGTGGTGACAGCTACTGAACATGTCGCTTGTAGTACCCATGTACGTGTCACCTCATCTCCCCTTATTTTCCTGCTCGATTTCTTCCTCCTGCTCATGTTTCTCTCGTAAATATCCATGACTCCTTTCTTATCTTCACCAGAAAAATTTTTACTCAATCAAATTTGGACTTATTCGTTAGCCCAAAAGTTCTTTATGATTTCCAAATTACATGCCATTGATGGGGTATCGTTTTTGATATTTTTTATCCCTTCTGGGGCCGATCTGCTCACTCAGGCAATAGGCTTTGTTGACAATTATACTTCACAGGAATACTGAGACTTCCCACATCTTCCTTGCCGGGTTCTAGGAACAGGGTTACCAGGTTTTGGTTAATAGTAACGATTTCCAATCCCAAAACGTGACAAATTCAACGAAAAAGTACCACTTTTGGTATGAACGTAAGAATTCTGGCAACCATGTCTAGGAAGTCTGCTTCATATGTATGTAGGGATGTGGGTTAGTAGACCTCGATCACCATGTTGTTCATGAGATACTCAGGTGTGTGTGACTCAGCAGTCTGTGTCATGAGTGTGAGTGTAATTGTGCTGCCTCTATTCCTTCTGGAGCTTACGACGCAACTACTCTGACTCTAGCGAGTGTTTTCTTATTGCTGCTCAAAATTCTAGACGTTCCGTTTGCTAATGATAAGTGAGTAAAAGTTTTACTTAAGTTATGTTTTGCGCTGTAGATACTCTGCGAGCATTTATGCTCATGGTTCAAGCTGTAGCAATTTTTTGGAAAGAAGACTTCCTTCAGAAACCCCTTTTTTCTGGCACTTTGTTGTCAATGATGGGATCCCTGACGAGCGATGGTGGCAGCAGAACACGCCATGCACTCACTAGGCTTGCAAGTCTTCACAACTGCTCAACCAAACACTGTCTCGCTGGAAGCAGACTCGATTAAGAAAGTAACATCAATACTAGAATTACGGGCTGAAATCTTCAGAAAATAAATTATTTTACTAAAAGTAACATCTAGCTATAAAATGCTGATATGGGTGTCAGTGTTTTAAGAATGCCAGCGCGCTGTGAACTTGATCTATGTAATAAGGTTGAGTAATTTGAAGAGTACCCTGTTTATTGTGTTCTTGCGTCTTGAAATGGCGTGTGTGCGGCACACCTGCTCCTCCATTGAAACCTGCGCTTATTTTACTTGTGGTGCGTTTTAACTTTTAACAGTTACACTTTTTTAGAAGTAATTTTAATCTAATTTAAAGAAAAAGACTGATAAGCCTTTGGTTTTCAATGTGTAGCAGAGATAAGACTGTTTTATGTGTAATAGTGCTAACTACATTGTAATATTCCATGGGTCTCTTGCAGTAAACGTAAGCGTTCTGTCGTGCAGTAGCTGCTGCTGCTGCTGCAAGTGTTCTCCTGTTCCTTCAATACTGCTGCTGTTATTAAGTCTTGCACCTCTCAGTTGCATCATTACAGATATTTCGTCGATGATTTAGCAACGGAAATGCTCCTTGTGGGTACCACATTTACAGTTAAATAATTTATTGCCATGTTGTTGGTCTCAAAAGGTCGCATTTTCTTTTCTTTCGTAGGCGAAATACACGAATTGTATTAAGGAATTTGTGTCGGTAAAGTTTTATACATGCTCGATTGTGCATAAAAGTAATTTTTTGTGAGTGTAGTATAAGAGACTTCAATCATCAACACGGTGTTCCCGCTTGCAATCATCAGAATAATGAACTGTTACGAATTTTCGTAAACTATATTTACCTCTTTCTCTGACATGCATTATTATCGTTGATTGGAACTCTAACAATGATGTGATACTCTTGCATCAAATCATTCACGTTCGGCCAAGCGCCCTGCAGGGTATTGTCAGTTACTTTCTTTGATCAGGTATAGCTTTCAGTGCCAGTTCTTTTGTGGTCACTTAACCTGTTAGTAACCAAGATATTTTTTGACTGAAACATTTCGTAAAATATCATTCATGTAACATTCACGAAATATTCGTATTAAGATCAATATTTAGAATGTAGGAATGGAATAAGAATTTCTTACGGACTTCAGGAAGGCCAGAGGTCCAGTTAGAGTGAAGAGTACTGGATTTGTATGTTTTCTCTCGCCTGGTTCTCTGGAGCACAAGAAAGAGTGCCGTGGATTTGAATAATAAAGAGCCTATGTTATGAGAGCAACAAAACTTCTGTTGGTACCATTTGGCAACCGCAAGTGGGAGGTCGTAATGGTTAGTTGTGGTTGCTTTGTGTAACCTGTCATCGCTGCTACATATCTGTGTACTCTTTTCTTCAATATTTCACTTTTGAACTTTTTATTTTCTCTTTGCTCGCACATTTCCGCCACGGTTGTTTACTGCATGCTTTAATTGTGAGTGTAAATTTAGGTATTACGGGGCCCATTCTCCAGTATACGAGCTGCCGGAACTCAGTTTGGCGTGCGGTATCGGCCTGTTATCACTGCGTACCTAATTAACGTACCAGTCCATTGTGAGGCTGCAACTCCGATGCCTGGGCTTTGTCTTCAAATGGTTGACTTGTAAAGGCTATTTGATAAACTGTCAAAGTCAGACATGTGCCTCAATTTAATAAAACATTTCCTCAATGGATATGATAGCCGCCGTTCCACAGTTTCAACGACAATTATCTGTGGCTCGTTTCAGTTATGACAATCGCTCACTAAGAGCGTTATTGGGTCTGACTTTATTGGCCAACTTCAGTTTTGTGAGACGACGGAAACTCGAGTGCAGCCAGCGAGCGAAGCTTCCCTCAGCATATGCACTTTGTGTGATGACGTTCAGTGACGAGGCTCAGTGTTGACTCAAGTGCGGCGGTCACCATTACTACATCGTTACGTCGTCGCCATCTGCATAAGCCATCTTTCTGCCTGGCAAAGGTGGCTACGCTCTAGTTTTAGCGCTGAGCTTACACTGGCTTTCGCAGCGCCCAGATTACCTTCCTCTACAGGGCAACACAAGTAATTCTATGCTTCGGCACCTCCTTCCTGTGGAGACGTGGTTCAGGAACACGGAATGGTTTAAGACAAAAAAATAAGCGTGCGACTGCAAATTGCGGTGTTTTTATCAGTTGTCATCTGACTACCAGTACATTTTTTATCGCGGTGTCACGTGATAGCTACGAGATACACTTGAATTACAATATATTGGTATTCTTTTCATTGAAGTTATTAGAACTTGCTTGTTTAGTGGAGGAACACGAGATGCTGGAGTACAAAGTAGTAGAAAAGGGAATGAAGTGCTCTTGGTATAGGTTAACTTTGTTGTAGAATTAGGGGCCATTTCTGCGTGTTGTGGTAGCATGCACGTAAGTTCTACAACTCTGTGGAAAGTTGCGTGATTGTGGTGATGGTGTGGAGGTGCAGTGCAGTTTAGGGTGGGTCCTAGCACTTCAGTTAGGTGGCCGGGCCGCCTCTGCCTGCTCTCTCTGTGTGCAACAAGTGGCATCTGCTCTCTGCGGTTTCCTCTTTCCCTCCCTCTCTCTTCGTCCCTCACTCTCTCTCTCTCTCTCTCTTTCTCTTCACAGGACCCTCTCTTCGTTCATTGCTCTCTTTGTTTCTCCGTGTTGGGATTTATCCGTTCACGGCCCGAGTTTTCATCTTCCTTTTCTGTTTTCTAGTTCCTTGTTTTTACTTTCAATGTCTTTTACATAGATTAGGTAATAACATCGGAATGTTTGACCGCCATTCATTTTGGTTAAGGTGTTTTTATCATGATAAATGATGCTTGTTTGGGGTTCTTTATTGGATAAAAGTTTGTTTGTTTAGTTTACTTTTTCGATTGCCATCTCACTTTCCGATGGTTTTCGATTGACATTCCTATCCATTGTTTTACCTACGCGTATTTTAAACATGAGAGTTATATTACAGTTTTCTTCGTATGTCATGGACGTTTTTTTGTTCGGTATTTTTTCATTTGACATGAGATTGATTTCTGTTAGTTGCGCGTACAGCTTCATCTACTGGTTTGTTGTGAACTGACCGTCATTTTCCTCCTCAACTCACAATGCCTCTGACTCTCTCCACCCAGTTAGCTCTGTTGATCGTCTTTCAGGTGAAATCATCGCGTGCAAAATACGGGTTGCTCATCGGTACCTACCATAAAAACCATTGTATAGGCACGATTTACCCATAAAAAGCCTTAATTTGCTTCAAAGCTCTTCGTGTCAGCCATAACGCCTTGAAAAGTGTGCATTGAGGCTTGATTTCTTTCTCGAACAAAACTATCCGAAGATGCCAATTTTTACATGTTGCCACTCCACTGTTCGTGCACCATAATTTCGTTTCTGACTTTCATTCAGTGGGGAGAAACCCGAACTGTAGAATGCACCTCACTGTTTGGTCGTGAATTATTCTCTTCAACACAAGAGCCTGGATGTCGCTCCCATTCTTCAGGCACGCTTGTCCTCAGACAACAATATTGTCTGTGTGTGTGTTGGTGCATCGTCCTGTAATGGCGAGTGCCCCTTCTTTCTGCCTCCGATCCTCTAGTCCGTGTGCTCCTTACTCTTACACTCAAGAACGCAGAATTGTTCGTCCAGCTTTCACACATTTTCTCTTCCTCTGTTGGTAGGCTGCCAGAAATTTACTTCCCTTTGCATTTTACTTGTATTTGATTTTGTTTTTGTGTTGGTCCTAAAGCAGTTTACTCATGGTCTCGAAATTTACTCGTGGTCTCGAGGTTTACGTGCAGCCTCTAAGTTTACAAAAATATCTTCTTTACGCCTAGTCCAGGCAAAGCGTTGGGAAAGCTTCTGAGCAGGTGTAAATGGTGTGTTTGCCTGGCCTTCTTTCGTAGCAAGACCAATCCACTACGCTTGTAAATAACAATCACTTACTCCGTTGCTCCACTCCTTTTTACCCTTTGTTCGGAGCCATATTAAAAAATTCCCGTTCCGTCACACTCGCCAGTGCCTCGCATTCCCGGGCTCCAGTTCCTGCGCTTGGAACACTGCCGAGTTTCCTCTTTGACCTTGAGGCTGTGACGTCATCACCGCTGCTGCTCTTGTTGTTGTTGCTGCTGCTGTTACTGTTGTTGCTGCTGTTGCTGTTATGCTGTTGCTGCTGCTGTTGTTGTTGNNNNGTTGCTGCTGCTGCTCTTGTTGTTGTTGCTGGTGCTGCTGTTGCTGCTGCTGCTCTTGTTGTTGTTGCTGGTGCTGCTGTTGCTGCTGCTGCTCTTGTTGTTGTTGCTGCTGCTCCTGCTGATGTTGCAACTGTTGCTGCTAGTGCTGGCGTTGCTATTGCTACAGCTCATCGTACGCCTCATTTTGCTATTAAATTGTAATGTTATTGCTGCTATTGCTGCTGATGTTAGTGTTAGTCCTGGTTAGTGTTGGTGTTAATGCTTGTACTAACACTAGCACTAACGAGTGCAAATGCTACTCCAAATGGCAATGCCAGTTACATGCTGAAATATTGCACACCAAAATTTTGTTCAAATCTTGTCAACTTGCATTACTTGCAACTTAACTTCAAGCTTCACAATTGTGTGGTGCAGCTCGACAATTGTGTGGTGCAGCTCGACAATTGTGTGGTGCAGCTCGACAATTGTGTGGTGCAGCTCGACAATTGTGTGGTGCAGCTCGACAATTGTGTGGTGCAGCTCGACAATTGTGTGGTGCA